>NMRB01001176.1:90305-118187 GCA_002633025.1 Notospermus geniculatus
TTGTCCTGGGTGCATTCACACTACAAACTTGTGTCATAGAAATAAAGATTGCCTGATTTATTAAGATAGTGTGTATCTGCTGTGTGTTGAGGCATCACTATAATGTCCATTTACAGAGGATACAATACATCAGCACTCTTTTGTGCATGTTTCATAGTGATTTTCCCTGCTGTGATGGCAAGTACTTTAGTGTAGTGATATCAACCATATCCAACTTCATGAGTTATTGTGATTGATTTATATCAAGGCACCATGATTTGAGCATTGTGGCACCTAGGCGAATAGCATACCTCATGTCTTTACCAGGACCAGTGCCAAATCTAAGATTAGATCCGTCCTTCTCTGCCCACAAATTTTTGGACAATGGTGGCCTCATATACGGAGGATCTGCCTCCTCAGTGACAATCAGTACTTTTGACTTGGGGGATTTTTCTTTGAAGACTTTTGCCGCTGAGTAACTAGCAAGGCCACCACCAATCAGTAGATATGTTACACTTTCAGGGAGATCTGAAAAATTAAGCATTTCCTGTAAAATTATCCATCATTAATAAGCTGGACAGACGGCTGCAGGGTGCCTTTAAACTTTGGGTTTTAAGTGCATTTTTTTGGTGAGAATAATGACAGTGAATCTTGAGTTCCTCTCAGATAAGAAAGTATGATATCTAATAAAAGATCATACCAGTCTTGACGCTCGAAGAAGCATGGACTGTTGCTTTTGAGCTAAAAACTAGAATAGAAAAAGAATATGAGATAAGTGAATCATTCATTCAGTGTATATGTTATGGGTCCGTTCAGTATTGAATCTAGCTATATTTAGCCAAGATATGAATACAAAGGTAAACATACATTTTCCAGGGCACAGACTGCTTGATTACTTGCCCCAGAATCTACACCATTGAATCTATTGTGCTAAGCAAGGTCTGTAAAACGCAATGGAAATCGAAGATGTTCTCTCTGACTATACAAACCATCTAAAAGTTTCTTGGCTGATTCAGAGACTTCATCATTCTTCATCTGAAAAAATAGAGGAAACAAACTACTACACTATCGAAGCTTACCACATTATTGAAAAGTAAAGTCAATATTTCACTTGTAGGTTGATTATGATAGCATTTCCATGTACCGGTACCGGTAGTTGTTGTGTTTGTCTCTACCTACCCCCCAAATTGCTGCTCCTGCTAAAAGGGCACCACCGCCAACCATCAGGCCACTCCATTTACTTCGAGCTTCACTCCTGGAATCACCGTGTTCCCTGTTCTGTTCGTCATTGGCATGATTCTCATTTGGCTTGGTACTCTGATTAAATCTACTCAGACAACGCAGTGCACCATGATTTTCTGAAAAGGGATCATTTCATTTCTTTAGGCCTAGCCCTAGGCCCTACATTACCGGTAATTGACATTACAAAACGTGCCCTGCTAACGGACAACGACGACAACGACAATGCACTCCACACTACGACAATAGCTCACCCCAGGTGAGCTGAAAATTGGGTCATCAGATGAGATAGGCTACATCATGTGCTCCTAGGCCTAGGCCTATCAAATCAAACATTTTTCAAGTCCTTTCTGCAAAATAACAGACGAAGAAATGGAAACATTCAGAGCACATGATGTTTTTCCTGTGCTGTGACAAACCTTGAAGAAATGAAATCGAGGCCCTCTTGAGGGTTAAATTCACTGTTTTTGAGGTGAGTCTGAACATTTTGCTCCTCTGTCATGTCTGTGTTGGGGTCTAAATTGGGTCAACAATCTTGCGCAAATCCAAATCCAATGACGGCCCTTATCAAAATACGAGTGGACCCAACGTGCGGACTATTAAAGACCTCTATTATGACCCCAGTCCAATGCAAGACTGGTCCAATGATGCGTGAGACTAACATGGACCAGCCATTCGTTGTAGTCTTGCGCAATTTGTAAATAGTGAGTACGGTCAGTTTACCATAGCACATCTGCGATATATTGCACGAGACTCACGCTACTGACCTTGTGCAAGTCTGCAACTTGGGAGTCATGTACAGGTGTCGAACAAAGTCGTTAAATTCGGCCCTCAAACAGGCTTCACTTTGCTTGAGGGGGTCTTCCATCCTTGGTACATTCCAAAGAACACAGAACAGTGAGTGTTGTTTCGAGACAATGTATAAAACTCAAAATTTTGACCTGTCATCGCGGAGATCCAACCTCTCCTCCTTTTCGCTGCAAGCCGCTGCGTGCATATCATGCATTCGATGCACATGCATTGCATAGCAGGCCTAGGCCTTTAACTGATAGGCCTAGTAGCCCCCCCCCCCATTATGATAGGCCTAGGCCTAGGCCTAGTTAGTAGGCCTAGGGGGCGGGCCCTGCCAGGTGAGAGTGCTGTATTGTGCCTAGGCCCTAGTCATGCTAGTACCGTAGGCCTACGGTAGGGGGCCTAGCAAGGCCTAGCCCTACCTAGGCCTAGGGCTACCGGTGGCCCCCCCTATCATTTTTTGTTGTAAAGTAGTAGGCCTAGGCTACAAGCATTTTGTTAATCATTGATTTCATTTCAGTTGGGGAAAGTACCGATATTGTAAATGTTTAGTTTGGCGATTTTGGAATCGCTGTGCTTCCAAAAAATCGGAAACGTTTCCAATATCATGAATATCGGAACTTTCCCGAACTGATTTAGATTTAGTTAGTGTAGGCCTAGGCCTAATGATATATATAGGTTATCATGGTTATGTGTGAACAAGTACTCAGGCCTAATTTATTTCAGAAATTCATGAAGTATCATCAAGATGCATGAGTGGACATACTCCAGCCCACTGGAAGACAGAGACGGAGATTGATTTGGAAAACAAAGCCACCATGGACTTTTTGCCTGTTCCAAAGGGATCATGGCAACAAAATTATCGAAATCGGAACCAGAAGTGGAACATGATGATCCTGGCCAGCACAGCCTTTCTGGGGGTTACTGTTTATGTGGTAAGCAAGTTGGAATTGCAACTTTTGGCAGTTTTATTTTAGTGGAGTTGACGATTCTGACTAAAAAGATTTGCCCCAAACAAGGTGCTGAGGTATATTGCAATTTTGCCGTTGTATGTGTTGTTTAGCAATATCTATTCATCAGTTCTCTTGGACTACCATTTTGCTATTGTTCATTTTGTGGCCATCTCTCTTTTGCAGATGGATAGGTATGGCTGCTTCTATCTCCATGATCTTCCAGATTACAAGAAGATAAAGATTCCACCAGAAATGATTGGTTTATCAACAGTCGAAAAAGACAGCCCACCTGCTGTCAAGCCAACCGTCCAGTCTGACTCTGCTGCTGCCACTGCTGTAGAGCTAGCAGTTGATTCTGAAATTACAGCGGCAGCTGGGGATATTGCAAAGAAGGCTGGAGAGGCCCAAGGTTGGTGGCAATCCCACTAAAATTCCAGGATGGACAGTTTGTCGATTTCTTTCATACCGTAAATGTGTATTTCTGTGTAGTAGGTAGTCATTTATTCAAAGGATCATCATGCTTTAATGTGCAGTTTCATAGTCAACACTATAATTTCTTCCCTTCAGGTGGTGAACCAATACAAGTGTTATCAAAAGATGCTGGAGAGACTGCGGCAGCCACAGCAGTGGAGACAGCAGTAGACATGGGAGTTGGGGCAGCATCAGGGGATATATCGAAAGCGAAGCCAGGTGAGTTCATATGGTTGACCTTCTGGATAGATTCCTTCCATGTTATCATTGGTTTGCAGGAATCAGCAAAAATTTGTCCAGGTTCATTTCGTTTTGGGGCTGGACCGTGCCACTAGACCTCAAGTGATATAATTACAGTTAAAAAAAAATTTGGGGGAAAAAAGGAAAAAACAGACAACAGCTTTGATGTTTCTTGTTATTGGCAATTCAAACCATTGGATTGTTGATGGTAACATTTGTTGTGTTCACTTGTTTAACCATTTAACACAATATTAACTCCCACACAGGTGAGCCGATACAGATTTTGTCACCTGATGCTGCGAAAAGTGCAGGTACCACAGCAGTCGAAACGGCAGTTGAAGGATTGGGTGCAGCTGCAAAGGATATATCACAGGCTAAACCTGGTGAGAAATGCATTCATGCTTTGTAAAAAGAATGATGAAAAGAGAAAATATGTCCTTTGTGAAATTGCTTTCTTTTTTATGTTCATGCAGTGTTGGTTTTGTGTAGACTCTGTGACTGATTAATTGTTTGCACATTTGTTAACTTTAATTTACACGTAGTTGTTTTGCTTCTTAACTTTTTTTCTTCAAGCTTATGCCTTTCAATTTTGTTGTGGTTCAATGTTGGTTCTTGTTTGCCATTGTTTTGTTGTTTTGATTTGCTTGTAATGTTTGATATTAGGAGAACCAGTGGCCATTCTTTCTGATGATGCTGCAAAGACTGCTGGCGCCACCGCTGTCGAGGCCGCCATGGAAGGGATAGGCGCCGCTGCGGCAGATATCACTGAAGCAGAACCTGGTGAGACAAACTTAAAATTGTCCCGAGTTTGTAGATACCAACATCAGGGTTTCTGACTTGTCAGTCAGCATCCAATCAGTTTCATCCAGATTTATTTTTTCCAATAACTTGGCTCTTATCACAAACAGTGCATACGTCATAAATATTTCAAAGTTTGATTTTAGATTTGTGAAATGTTGGTGATTGCATTGTTCAAGTATACTTGTAGCTTTAAATATGGCATGAATTTATACAGCATTCTGTATGTAGTCTTGGTCTGGAGTGCATGAAGATTTAGTTTTACTGCTAGTGTGTTTTTCCAACTCATGCACCTCACCTGCACTTTACCCATTTTGTCCTCCCCCCCCCCCATGTGCATGTATTCAACCCCTGCATTTGTTACATTGTACATGTTCACGTTTGTTGCTTGCTTTTGTGTGCACTATACAGGGAAACCTATAAAAATCTTGTCCACGGATGCTGGTAAGACTGCTGCTACTACAGCAGTTGAGATGGCAGTGGAAGGCTTCAGTGCCGCAGCAAAGGATATTTCCACAGCAAAACCAATGGATAAAATCCCACTTATTTCAAACGAGGCAGGGGAAACTGCAGGAAGTACTGCTGTAGAGATGGCAGTTGAGGGGCTTGGAGCAGCTGCTGGCGACATTGCTCAGGCTGAACGCGACGAAAAAAACACTTCACCAGTTAATGTTCTTTCACCTGAAGCATGACAATCAGCCAGTGCTGTGGCAGTTGGAACTGCTGTGGAGGGGCTGGGCACAGCAGCAAGGGATATTGCCGAGTCACAATCAAGTGAGGCTCAAATATCAAATTGAAGCAGCAACTAACAGGCTTCTCTAAACCAATACCAAAAATAGATCGGCGGTCGCTTATCTATTTTTGCCAACACTAATGATAGCTCTATAAAGCTTTCATTCATGTGACTCTTTACATCTGCAAAATCTCCGGCCACTCTACAACCCTTAACCCTCCCAACCCTGAACCACCATGTAGACTTTAATATCTCATCTTCAGCTAATTTTGTGTCTGCTTCTTCCTTCTATCCCATAATCCACTGCAAGGTTTCAAGATAGCTTTACCTATGAATATTCTGGGTGTGAAATCATCTGAGACGGCTGCAAGCACGGCCATGGAGTCTGCGACAGGGATGGAAATAGGAGCAGCTGCTTCTGATGTAGCTCGTAGACGAGCCAAGGGTGAGGTGATCAACGTTAAAAGAGTTGGAGTATTTTTTGTTGTTTAAAAAGTTAACTAATCCTTATTGCAAGACCAACTCTCAGATTTGCGCCTTCTCCTAGGTTAATAGATCATCCCTGAACTGCTCCATTATTCATGCTTCATGCACTACTTTAACAATGTTCTGCTTTGCTTTTGTCATTTGCCTGTGAAGCTTGGCTGCCACTTTTTGTCTGAAAGTAGCTCATCCACCTGTTTCTGTATTTTCACAGTTTCCTTGCATATCTGGTGAAGGACTTGGCATTTTCAGCTAATATACCACACTACTATTTAGATTAGGATCTCAGACCGTGGAAGTTTGGAAGTTAATATAGGCCTACCTCTGATAGTTCCCCAGGACAGTACCGGTATTTATAGAAATGCCAGTCCCATTTTCTGTGGCAATGAGAAGTATGGCTGTACAAGCAATGTGACAAGTTGATGTTTTACCTGATTTCAATGGCATTCCTCTCAGAATTCCCTAACCATGCTGACAGTTGTTCCATATTTCCAGGTAAAGAGGCCACTCCAACCCCCACACCAGTCCCAGTAGAAAGCCTGCCAGAGATCCCAGGACATGCGCAATATCTTCTGATTGGTGCTGGCACTGCATCTTTCGCGGCCTACAGAGCAATCAAAGGCAAGGTAAGAATGGCTCTGAATTAGCTCCTTTCCACTGGGCCTTCTGTCTTCACCCCAGAAAGGGTCTTCATCAACCTTCAATCCGTTCCTATGGATAATCATTGTTCTGCATTATTCTTACATCTGGGAAATGTCTTAGTGGTCACTTTGATCATGTGGCTGTGTATTTGTGTACATGTGTATCTGCCTGCATGCTTGTTGACTTCGTTAAACAATGATTTAAATGAGAAATCATTTGATTCAGGATGCCAAGGCTAAGATCCTTGTGATTGGAGAAGAGGAGAACATTCCTTACATGCGGCCGCCATTGTCCAAAGAACTCTGGTTCACAAGCGAGGAGAAGGTAGCGGATTTCAAATTCAAACAATGGGATGGCAAAGAGAGAAGCTTGTTCTACGAACCACCAAGTTTCTATATCAATGCAAGGGAGCTGAATATGAAGGAAAATGGAGGCGTTGCTGTGGTTACTGGAAGAAAAGTGGTGAAGTTGGACATCAGTAAGCAGATTGCTGTTCTGGATAACGGCTGGGAGGTCAAATATGATAAATGTCTGATAGCAACAGGTGGAAAGCCGAAGAATATTCCAGTTTTTGCACAAGCTACGGAGGAGGTACAGAAGAGGACGACGTTATTCAGAAATGTAAGTTCACTGAAATATTCTGATCGGCAGACTTCCCGTTTAGCAGTCCATGTTAAAATGTTGAAACTTTAGATCCAGTGCTTAAAAGTCGGAGTAGACCTATTAACCCATTGTCACATTGTTGCAGGTACCAGACTTCCAGCATCTCAGTGAAGTGACGAGGTCAGCTGGTGTGAAATCTATAGCGATCATAGGTGGCGGTTTCTTAGGAAGTGAATTGGCATGTGCTATTGGGAAGAGAGGTAAATTGTTGTCATATTCTCAATATCAGTTCGGGAAAGTTCAAAAATTGGAAACGTTTCCGACTTTGGCAACGTTTCTTTTTTTGGAAGCGATTTTCGATTCCAATATCGGTAACGTTTCTGAATTTGGAAGCCCAGAGATTCTGGCACAACCAAGCCTTTTGATGATGATAATTGATGATTATCGATGATTGCAGCCAACTTACGCCAGCAATTCAGATTTTACGCCGTGAAATACAAGGTCACAGGTGCTGCCATCTGTTAATGGAAAAAAACACTTCCCGATTTTTGATACTCATATCCCGATTAGGCCTAACATGCAAATAGGCCTTCACCGATTCCGATATCGGAATCGAAAACCGCTTCCGAAAAAAGAAACGTTGCCAATATTGGAATCGCTGGGCTTCTAAAATCAGAAACGTTTCCAAATTCGGAACTTTCCCGAACTGATATACAAGAATGCCTTCGTCCACAATATGGACCTTAGTGTGTATATCAGTTTGTTTTGGATTGTGGAAACTGGAACTAATTTCTGTTTCCTGAATTTGGTCTTGGTTGTGAACAGCACTTGAATTATATGTTAAAATGTTTCCTTTTCAGCCAAGGCACCAGGCAGTGACATGAAGGTGACACAGTTGTTTCCAGAGTCTGGTAACATGGGCAAAGTTCTCCCAGAATATTTAAGTAAATGGACAACAAATAAAGTTAGAGCTGGTAAGTCTGATGAGGTTTTCATTTAAAATGTTTGTTGCATCCTTGTAATGAGATGTACAGTATGGTATCCTGAAATTCACTATGTTCAATGCCTCATCTTTTTCAGAGGGAGTCGTTGTCCGACCTGAAACTAGTGTAAAATCAGCCATATTTAATAATGGACAAGTGCAACTTAATTTACAAGATGGAGAAAAGGTTTGTATGAATCTCTCAGTGTGCCATGTTTGGCAGGTCAAGATGACGCCTTCATATTTCTGGTCAAAATTGTTGATCGATTTATCTCAAATTTCTAATTCCTTTTCAGCTTCTTGTAGATCACGTAATACTCGCCGTTGGGCTGGAGCCAAATGTTGATTTAGCCACTGCCTCAGGGTTAGAAATTGATGATGTTCATGGTGGGTTTAGGGTGAATGCCGAGTTGGAGGCCAGATCAAATGTGTGGGTGGTAAGTACCCTATGCAGACATATGAATAAGCCAAATGCCAGGATTACCACGGAAGTGTATTGCACCTTATACCGTATGTGATGTGATGTGATTGGGCTTTCTGGGCATGTTAGTCCTTCTGTATGCCCTGTACATGCATGCGCATCGAAAGCCTATGCATTTATTATATATGCAATGTTCATGTTTTCCATTTCTATTCATTCCTAGGCAGGTGATGCATCCTGTTTCTATGATGTCAAGTTGGGTAGACGGAGAGTGGAACATCATGATCATGCTGTCGTCAGTGGTCGCTTGGCTGGTGAAAATATGACAGGTGCTGGAAAGCCGTATTGGCATCAGTCGATGTTCTGGTGAGTTACTCTTTTACTTTCAAAAGAAATTCAATCAGTTTCCTATCCCATTTTGCAGTATAATTTCCCATATACCGGTAACTTTCCTCTTTTGAAGATAGCCTGCTCATTGCTCTCTTTACAATATTCCAGGTCTGACCTTGGTCCTGAGGTGGGATACCAGGCAATAGGACGGGTGGATTCATCCCTTCCAACTGTAGGTGTCTTTGCTCAAGCCACAGCCGAGGATACGCCGGAAGCTGTTGTGAAGAAAACCGGACAAAGTATCAGATCTGAAACAGAAGAGATTGTGTCAACTCAGGGTGCAAAAGCAATGCCAGCTGCTGAGACTGTGCCAAAGGTCAGCCAAGATTATGGAAAGGGCATAGTATTCTATATGAAGAATGATGTTGTGGTTGGAATAGTATTATGGAATGTCTTCAATAAAATGGGTGTTGCTAGAAAGGTGAGTTCACTTTTCAGACCAAAATTTTCTTGATCATAATTGATGATTGATGAAACTCTCCAACTGATGTTTGTAAATATAATAGTTTACCGGTACTTGGTGTTGGCGTGTGGCTGGCATGTACACATATTTGTCCTTTTGCAAGTTTGGAATAAATGTGGACCTGGGCTTTTGCTTCTTTGTAATCATATGCCTTTCTCTCATTTCAGATAATTAAGGACAGCGTCAAACATCAAGACCTAAATGAAGTAGCCAAACTGTTTGATATTCATAGCTAATTACCATCAGGATTTCCTTATCTCTTAAATTGCCATTGTGCCTGTCCGATTTCGTCTTGGATGATTTGAATCATGTCAGAGATAAAATCAAATATGATCATTGGATGAACTTTGTGATGATGCAGTTCTTCATATAATGCTTGTTAACCTGGGAGTGAGAATGAAAGGTGTTTAAGTATGGCAATGACCATGAACGATGCATGTGTATGTAAATAATTTGATTATTAGTGAAACAGATTTTGGATAATGAAATTATCATGGTGTGGGATTTATTATGCTTACTTCGTTGATGATTTCTAATCTCAGGGTTCTGTTATCCACCGAAGCAGAGTTACAGGGTATTGTTCCTCATTTTCAATATCTCCCATAAGGCCTTTATTCCATTGACTCCATAATTGGTTGTTCCAATTTGGAAACCATTCATATGTGCTCCTCAATTCTGTGCTAATCTCTGTATTCAGTTGCTTTTTTGTTCTGATTAAATCACAATCCACTAAACTTGTGAATGATTTATGTACACACGGCATGTCTTTAGTTTATCTGCACACAGCAGGTGGTGCATGAATAATGCACTTGGAAACTGCTGCATTGCACTTAGTTAGGCCAAGGGAGAAAAACACTCTCATTGGCAAAACAAATTGCCTCTGCATGTTGCATGAATGCATGTTGTGCACTTGCAGTTAACCTGTTTTTCTTGCACTTTCAAGTTTTGTACCCATTTGGCCTTTTCCTTATTTCCAGTGGATGATAATGATATATGAAGTTGCTGCTATAGAGNACAGACAGACAGACAGACAGACAGACAGACACCATGACCAAACACAATATGGTTTCCGATCTTGAGATCGGAAACCATAATCATGCTGTATACGGACCGTATACGGACCAGTCTGTCACCGCCTTTAGACGGCAAGCCAAAAAACCTCATTCAGATTCGATCCGATTGGATCCGATCGACCCGTACGGGTCTCATTTGCGTTTAGACGAGATTTGAATGTGGTCGTATGTGGTCCAATGCGGTCCAAAATCCACATTGGGCCGCATTGGGTGGCGTTTACACGCAAGAGTTTTGAACCACAATCGGATTCGATCGGATCGCATGTGGATTTTTGCCTGTCGTCTAAACGGCCCTATTGTTCGAAGTTGAGGTATGATAAAATAAATATTTCACGTCAAGCCATGAATGGAAATTATTCGTCAGGTCAAGAACTTATTTCCCTAGGCGAAGCCGAGGGAAATTAATTTTTTTGACCTGCGCGGAGAGAGCTTTTCTTCGCGGAAATAACTTTATTCCGTGGAGTAAACTTTTCTCCGCGTGGAGTAAACTAATTCCTCCGCGAAGATCACGTCACCTTACTCCACGCGGAGAAAACTACACATGGTAGCCGGCGATGGCCTTTTTACGACCGCGACATCAGGAAAATACGTTCTGTACAAGCACCATCTCAAATATCAAAAACCTAAACTTAAAATCACAACGTCGATCAGAATGAAGGCACTGTATTTTGTGATTTGCATCGTCTTGGTGGCTCAGTAGTCCTGGAGCCAAGGGGTGTTTGCATCCAAAAAAGGGCCACGAAATCACCCACTTGATTTTGATAAAGGATCACCTGGGGCACATTTTGTGGGACCCTTCAGGCGGAGTGGATGGGACCTTCCCGAGGAGGAACTAGTGATGTGGGACTGGGAGGGCAAGGAGGTGCAAAGTTGACATTTCCCATCCTCCCACAGCAGGGTTTTTTTACCTCGCTCCTCTTCATCCGTTCACACAAACCCCTGCTGAAATACAACGGCCAGTGAATCTGATGTGGCTGTTCCATACTCCAGTTGCACTCCCTGTATTTTATGGATGACTGGAGAAGTACAAAAGGGCTGGGCAGAAATGAAGGGTTGTTACAAGTTCGGCATAACTCTGAAACTACAGTCTCGATTTGCTTGAAACTTGCACAGATGATGCTTTGTACTGAATGATTAGAACTATGATGACACAAAAACAAATGCATTACTCTTTCCTAATTAGGGAGACAATGCCTGATTTCAGAGGCCTAGAAAGACGAGAAATAGTCGTTATTTCACCTCAGAATTTCACAAAGGCCTATGTCATCTAAAATGCTAACAAGGTTGTGTGATATGAGTTGATGATTTTAATTGTTTTCTGCAAAAAATGTATTTTCGATTTTTGGTTCAAATGCCTTACCTCTGCAAGTTGAGCAAGCTTTTACAAAAGGCATTCAACCCAATATGAAAACTGACCACAGGCCTGGGAACCACTGATTCACCCACAATGACTCAATCAAACTACGGTATACACTGAGAGTACATTTCACATGAATTACCTTCAATTGGAATGTTGTTAGGACGCATGACATGAGGGTCATTTGTCTAACCATTGTACTGTTGGTTGCATGTGTGATGTCATGTCCCTTGGTTTCAGATCTATTGAATGTACCATTATGCCATGCTGTAATGCTTGCTAAAACAAGCTGAAATACTTTAGACCAACAACATTCCAACCTGAGGTGATTCATGTGAAGTGTGTATTTTCTGCTGTCAGTGCACAGTTCCATTGGGTCATTTTGGATGACATCACTAGTTCCCAGGCCTGTGGTCAGTTTCACTGGTTGAATGACTTTGTAAAAGCTTGCTCAACTTCCAGTGTAGGGCATGTGAACCAGATGTCTAAAGTACCATTTTTTGTACAAAATAATTAAAATAATTAACAGATATCACACCTACTTGTTAGCATTTTATGTGACACAGGCCTATGTGAAATTCTGTGGGGAAAGAATGACTATTCCTCATCTTTCTAGGCCTCTGAAATCTGGCATTGTCTCCCTAATTTAATTAGCAAGGAGCAATGCAATTGTTTTTATGTCATCATAATTGTTAATCATTCAGTACAAAGCATCATCTGTGCAATTTTCAAGTAAATCGAAACTGTAGTTTCAGAGTTATGCCGAACTTGTAACAACCCTTCATTTCCGCCCAGCCCCTTTCGTGGTTTTACCCAGTTTGATTTTAAAGTTTTATCCTTTACAAATCACTTACATCTTTCCAAAATTGACAGAATTTTATCACAGAGATTCTTCTGTATATAGGAAAGATACTTATTATTTTTGATTGTTATTATGAGTCATAATTATTTTAATATTGGCACCGTGAAAATGCTGCATTCTGATTGGGCAATGGTTTTCTGACCGCCTCTGCTTGCCTGGGAGGCCCAATTTCAGCAGGGCTTTGTGTGGAGTGTATGAAGAGGAACGAGACCAAAGCCCTGCTGTGGGAGGATGACATTTCCGACCTCTCTTTGGTCCTTTCCCTGAGCAAGGGTCACAGGTGGGCTTGGCACGTTGGATCTCCTGTGTGGGGACCTTGGCTCTTACCAGCACATCACGAAGGTTTTTGGGCCTCCGGAATGCGATAAGGGGCGGCTCAGGGCAGCATTCCTTCATCGATGGGTTCAAATGAAGAATTGGAAGGAAACGGCGTGTGATTGCAGTAATGTCTGGCAGTCCAGGGTGATAGGTGAGGACTAAGGGGATTTTGCGGGTTTTGGGGGACTGCTGGTTGTCTCGGACCTCACTTCTGTCGACACTCTGGTTAGCCTGGGGATCACCATCATCAGCTCTGTCTCTACTCCCATCCTGGGTATTGGTTTCCGTCGTAGTGGGAGAGTGGGCCCCCTGGCCGTCATGACGTTGGATCGCCCTTTCTACTTCCCTTGCAACCTTCCGTCTGTTATGTCCCCTGTCAGTGAGAAAGCCAACCAAGTTCTGAAGGTGTTTCAGAGCCGCAGGCCGTTCTGAGCATATGGACAGGATGCGGAGGGCTTGGGAAAAAGGGATGAAGCGTTTGATATGGCCAGGGTGACAGGAAGCTGGGTGGAGNCCCTCCCCCCTTTGCTCTATTCCTCCTCGCCCTATTCTTCTCATTGCTCAGTGATTTGCATTATCCATTCTGGTTTTTTCCTACAAATCTGGAAGTTGACTTCCTTTTATATTCTTTTACTTTGTGTTGACCTTCGTGCATCTTTTCGCTTTGTGCTTGTTATGTATTACACATGTCATATTTATTAAACCCTTTTCTTTCAGCTAAATCAGTTTCTCCTTAATTACATCCACTCCCTTTATTAGGTCCAGCAACCATCCGTGGGGCTTGGACACTTTTCTTTCCTAATTACATCCACTCTCTTAATTAGGTCCAGCAACCATTTGTGGTGCTTGGACACTTTTCTTTCCTTGCTCACTCATCCTGTCTACACAGGTGTTAGTTCTACATTTGGGTTTCAGCTCAGTCTTTTCTAGAGTTTCAGATTGTAAAGTTCCACTTGAAAAAGACCCCGGTTGGGGTCGAAAATTCGTGAATTCTGGAGATTCACTTTTATCAGATGTATCTAGGCCTAGGACCACAAAATTCTTAGCTTGTTGCAGTGGCATGAAATAATGCCTAACGTTACATACATCACACACATAGGCTAGCCTATCATCATCATGCACAGTCACACCATCATATCACGCATGCATGAACACGCAGGCCTTCTACTAGCCTTCTGAAAGTGTCTTGTTTCACGATTATACGGACACCGAGATCATGAAATAAGTCAGAATTGACCAGTTTCTCATAAGGCCAACAAAAGTATGACCTATCCAGTTTAAAAATGTCAAAAATGAGCATTTTGTTGGTGTGTTTTTGCAACCTGAATGACTGAATTTCCCACCATCACAATGCGACCTTGAACTTGACCAACTTGGCTTGTTTACCAGATTGCAGTGCCACCTACAATAAGTCAGTGGAACTATCTGTCATCAAACCCTTATTACACTGTCAGGCCTATGATCATGATGATTATGATCACATTCATTCACCAATATTTACATCGTAAATCTTAAAAATTTCTTTTATTTTTTTCAGATATCAATGGTTTGTGCCCAGTTAGAATGTTTGTGCAATATAAGATACACTTGAACCCCAACTGCCCATTTTTGTTTCAAAGGATAAAAAAGAATGCGAGTAGAAAAATTAATTTAGGATTTCTTTCACAAAAACAATACCTGATAGCACCTGCCAAAATCACTAGTACCCCTGCAAATCTTTTGCGAGGTGGAGGGCGACGAGAGGTGGGCTATGTGTGGATGGGGACGACAGTAGCCTAAATTGGCTACTTAGTAGGCCTAATAATTATTTTCGGAATAGGCCAGATAAAAAATTACTTGTTTAGCGTCCGGGCACTTTAGTTTTTCAGGGTCGGGAGGGAGGTTTTTTTATTTTTATTTTTAGTAGCTTTTAGCTGAAAAAATAGGTCAAAAACGAAAAAAAAGGAAAAGTTTTAAATTTTCAAATTTTAGAGTAGGCAATTTATTAATGGAAAATGGATTCCAAAAAAAATTCAGGGGTCTTGGCATTTTTCAGGTCGGGAGGGGACGCTAAACAAGTAGTTTTTTTATGTGGCCATGGGTGAAATATAATTTTCTGTCATTAATACCAGTAAATATAATTTGTACTTTTAGGTATCCCATGATGACCGAATCTGGTTCGACAATGCGCCTCTTGGTGAAAAGACCCTGGGAAACATGATGGCCATGGTAAGCGAGGCAGCTGGTTTGTCCCAGAAGTACACAAACCATTGTGTGAGGGCAACAACTGTCAACCTGCTTCATGATGCCAACCAAGAAGGTCGTCACATCATATCGGTCACACAGCATGCATCAGTGGCGAGTCTCCAATCCTACAGAAGGACCTCCAAAAAGCGAAGGAAGACCCTGTCCAATATATTGACGTACGGCCTAGAAGGAAATGACACCAACACATATCAGCCACCACCCAAGAAGCAAATTGTCACAGCCCTGCCATCCGCAACTGTGGTGAAAGCAAGCAATACCCAGGCCTCTGTCAGAACACAAGTATTTCCCATCCAACCATCGACACCAGATGAAAACCAGCCACCTGCCATGACACAACTGGTTCCCCTAAAGCCAGACTTTGAAGACGACGACCTTGATGACATTCTGAGGGACTTGAACTTTGAGATTGAACCTGTCGAAAACCCTCCCCCAGTCCCAGTTGTCCACAGCCATGTCAACACAGCATCCTTTCCTCGCCAATTCATGAGCCATTCACCTGTGTTCAACAATTGTCAAGTTACCATCAATTATAACATACAAAATTAGGCAAAGTCTGGACTGAACTGTGAACAGTCTACAGAATTATTCAGATCCTGCCAGAATTTTCAATTTTACCATGCAGTTTTACCTGTTAACTACTTGTCTGTGATAAAAATCTTAAGAGAAGAGAATGCACTAAAAAAACTATTGAGTCACGCTAGGGTCGGTGGCCTTGGTATACCTCGGCAGAGAGGACGTGAGAATCGGATGTTATGGAGAATGCACTGTTAACTTTTGTTGAATAATAATTCTTTATTGTTTAAGAAGCACTCTTATTTATTAAAATAAAAAGGAGACTTGCACATTAATGACGTTGCGACCATGCAAGAACCCTGGAGATGATGGAAAAGTGGATGTTTGAGGATCCGATACGATATGATCCATCCTATGATCTCATGATGCAATCTACTGCACATGATTGGCCAAGAACATTTGATTGCATAATATAGCAAAGAGTGGATGGCAGGTCGTCCAATATGGATTTTTGTTGGATGAAGAAAAGTTATATCGGACTCGGCTTCGCCTCGTCCGATATAACTTTTCTTCATCCAACAAAAATCCATATTGGACTCCCTACCATCCACTATTTGTATATTATCAAATTTGAGATTTTCAATTTTTTTACAAAATTTTGATATCAGTAGACAGCTAACTTAAAGACCAAGAAGTATGAAGTTTCGGAACGTTTAGCCGAAACTTGCTAGAAGTTAAGCATGTTTTTCAAAATATCAAGGTCGCGTATCCAGAGATTTTCGGAGGTCACAGTACAACGCCACAGGGTCAGAGGTTGACAAGGGAACAGTCCATGGATACGCGGCCTAAGTTCCCTCCCATTCGGGTATTAAATGACATTTACTTCTGTGCCTTCCATCATACATTATTTGAAAAACGGTTTTCACTGAATGCCGTCAAACATAAGTATATTTTCGTAGAACGGTCGTTGCTGCCTTCATATTTGGCAACAGTTCGAATCGATTCATTTCTCAACTTCGGTTTGAAGTCAACTACGTTAGCGGGCAGCACATCGTAATAACAGGTCCGATACAATGAACGCCCTCTGTGTGGGAAATTGATCAGAATCTGGATGTCAGTTTCATTTCAATAGCTTTAACCACTAGTGACACCTATTGAGGCAGTGGGTTCTGGTCCTCATTAATCTCGGCCACTTTTCAGACATAAAGGAAATGTTCGCGTCGTTAAATCTCTCCTTTTTGGAAAAGCACTTTCATTCACTGATCATACTGCACATGTTGAATTACCACCAGTCAACTTCACCAGTTATATATCACAAGAAATAACCCTACTTCTATATGCAAGGTTTCATGATGATAGTGTCAAAATAATATTGATGGAGAATTATCTGGGAAATGTGTTTTGCGTAGGACATGATGGGAAAATATTTGTATACTTAATGAAAATAAAAATGACAGGTGTATCCTATGGACTCTACACAACTCCGACACTTCAGTTGACTGGACAGTGGTACGAGATAGTCATAACAATACGTCGAACGACGAGCCTTTATAATGCATTTATCGTTGTTTTCTTGAACGGAAGAAAGCTCACCTGCTTCTTAAGGGCGAGCTGTTGTTGTGAATTTTTGAAATGTGGTCAGGCGTTGTAAATAAAAGATGTCAAAATACCATAAAATTACAAGTTGTATGACGGAAATGAAGGCATCTCTGGGGTCTATAAGTCAAAAGGAATTGAATGAGACGCATCTTGGAACGCACTAATTAGCTAATAAGTTGAAACAAAAGACTAGTAATCGGTACACTTTCCCAAGAAATGTTACATTTTGAAGATCAAACGACATGTGGATCATAAAGTTCGAGTTTTGTTCTACTTAGTCCACCCATTTTGATAGCAATATTTTCAACAGGTATAGAGTACTCGGCATGCGAATTCCATGATTGCTGCCAGATTTTCCAAAACAGGGCGGCCATATTGGATTTGGATTTTACTTCCTGGTTGTCCTTTTTGTACTGAGCGTGTATGGTTCACATGAAGAGCATGTCAGGACACCCTCGTCACCCCACGTTCTATGTGTTTGTGACATTGTTGTCACACCTTCAATGTGTCATTTACACGCTCCTTCTCCAAGAAAATTGTACCTGTTTTTCATGTTTGGTGAATTTCTTTGTTATTGATTATGTAATGTAATTAAGCTGTAATTCTTGGGACTTTGCTCATTTTCTGTTTCTATAAAGCACAGTGATCACATTGGGCCATAAAAACAGTCAACTGGAGGTGTCTTTATTGCTTTTCTCATAGGGGCCTCAATTCAAGCAATATGAAAATGTCAAACGATGGCTTGCCCTTAACAAAGACTGATATGTATATAAATTCGTGTGAAAAATTTGATGTTGAAGAACTTTTTCTTGGTCATTATATGTCGAGACGGAACAGGTCTCTACGTGAATTTGCTTTCGTTGGCGCCATGGCTAAACCTGCTGCCTTTACAGGGGTTTTGGATAAAAAATACGCAAAACCTCAGCTATCAGGTGAGTTGTGTAACTTACATTGTGTAGCAGCTGAAAAAGCCGAGGGTCCAATCTGGGTTTCGAACGCGGGACCTCCCGCTTCAAAGTCAAACGCTCTACCGACTGAGCTAAACGGAATTTTCCGGTAGCCCGGGCTTGTAGGAGCGCAGACACTGTTACACGCTTCCCTTGCTTGGGAACTGCTTCAGGTTTCCATCCGCCAGGCATTTAATGAACTACAGACACTTTTCTAGCATCTGTAAATACCTTCAACCACGTTGTGCGCCAAAGGCAGCTGAAAAAGCCGTGGGTCCAATCTGGGTTTCGAACCCGGGACCTCCCGCTTCAAAGTCAAACGCTCTACCGATTGAGCTAAAGGGAATTTCTCGGTAGTCCGGGCTTGTAGGAGCGCAGACACTGTTACACATGTATACATTACTTACTTACTGATGTCATGAGAACGAAAAATTTGCCTAGTATATGAACCATCATCTTGTATTTCCACTTTGGAAACACTTTCCACTTTTGAAACATTTTTTATCTCACACTTACTGATTAATAATCAGTAAGTGTGAGATAAAAAAATGTGTTTTTATCATACTTTTATAGTATGATGAAAACACATTTTTTTAATCTTTATTTTTTCGGCCATGAACTATCGATCAGTCGGTATGGCTGCTGCTTAGGAGACCGAACATTCCTGAGTAACGTTTTCTTCAGATGACGATCTGATCCTTTACAACTTACACAAGAATGGAGAAGGATTCTGGCATTATATAACCACGGATGATATCCTGTATACGAAAATGTCCTATGTCCATCACACACGCTCTAATCTAGAATGCTTCAAGGTGATTTCTATGCTACCTTCTGAGATCAGGAACAATATTACTGGTGTTGCATTAAAAAAGAGTTGCATTTCATGTACATCTTATCGTCAATAACTACATTTACATGTACAATCATTCCAACAATGTCACAGTTTTGTAATTTGGGGCTATCTTTATGGAAAACAATGGACGTTATTTGCTCACTCAACATGATGTGATGAATTGTAGACTTATTTTTTTCCAAAGTTAAGAGCGGAATATAAGTTAAGTCCACTCTCTTTATACCGCCACAGACAACTGACTTCCTCGGTCGAAGGCATTTCAACATTGCCAACAACAATACCCTCGCTACGAGAGTGGACCGTAATTACACCAAAATCGTTGTTCTAAGGTCACAGAGGACTGGTATCGCTGGGATTCTCCTGTTGGTTAGACTGATTTTTTCCCCGAAGTTAAGAGCGATTGCTATCCTGTGGGCGACTACATCATCACCCATTATCTAAATTAAATGATGCACTCAAGCACTGAACGCCACAGGAGGCAATAGGGCAAAGCCCACCCATTCAAATACAACAAGATAGCTGGCTCCTGAAATTAGCAACGGTGACATCAAGGTAACATAAACAAGAACATGATGACATATCGGGTTACTAAAAAAACGTCCCACTTTTCAAACGTCAATAACTCCTCAAGTGTTAGACCGAATACAATTAAACTGCACCAAAATGAAGTATATGATAAGATAAGGAGATGATATGAATTTCATCTCAATATCCCTGTTGAGTTTGGTATAATATCCCGTACAAAAATACATGTCCAGTTGTGCAGTATCATAGATGCAGACTCAGTGAGATACTGTCAAAAAAAAGAATTAAACTGTAATATATGAGGCTGAATGGGCCAATGTCGTTCTGGGTATACCTTATGTTTACCCAGGATCATCCTGGGTTATCCTTTTAAACATACATTGTAAGGATCCTTAATTTTACCCAGCTTGGGAGTTCCCGCCGAATCGCGCTGATCGTTCTCCTGCGTTCGAGGATGGAATTTGGTAACGGGACGAAATGGCCGAAATGATCGAAACTGTCGGAAATTCTAAATGGTCGAAATAGGATGGAAGAATTAATATAAAAATCACTTATTTTCATATTTTACACTTAATAAAACCCGAAATGAAGTGTCCGAAATTACCCAAACGGGCCGAAATGAAGTGTCCGAAATGATCATAACGGGCCGAAATGAAGTGCCCGAAATGATCGAAACGGCGATAATGAAGTGGCCGAAATGATCGAAATTCAAGGTAAGCCAACCTTCACGTATATTTTCTTTTTTACTTGTATACTGAGCTTTAAACAGGCCGAGTATAAGTATGCTTCTTCCGATGAAGACGGGGCGGATGACCAAAATGTGGACAGACCGTGGTCCGGCACTGGAAGAATTTTTTTCAAAAACAATGCCTGGCGTTCAGCTGGTTAAGTACAGACCAACAGCCAAAACATTCGAAATCGCAGGCTCCATCGCGACAAATGTCATGAATGTTGTACGACACATTTAGGCCTAATTCGTGAGTGCTACGCGTGCGCAGTACCAATCCTCGGATGCAGGTGAACGATCAGCGCGATTCGGCGGGATCTCCAAGCTGGGTAAAGTTAAGGATCCTTATGTTTACCCAGGACCCAGGATCGTCGTGGGCAAAGAAAAGGATTACCCAGGATGATCCTGGGTAAACATAAGGTATACCCAGGACGACATTGACCCATTCAGGCCTAGTGAGATACTATCAAAAAAAGAATTAAACTGTAATATCACAGAATATCACAGAATTAAACCAGATCTAAGCTTATGCTGAGATCAAGTGGTGGCGTAAATTTCATATCAATATCTTTATTGGGCGTGGAAGGATGTCCAGTGCAAAAGCGCAAGTCAAAATGTGAAGTAACGAGCATGAGAAATTCTAATTTCTCTACTTGAGACAATAATCAATCTGTCCACTGTCATCTGGGCTTCTGAAACTAATTCTGCCCAAATCTTGCAAAATTGCAGAGTCCTTGAATGCATCTTGCCACGAATCTATATAATAATGCTGGAAGTCGGCTCAATAAAGTCACACTTAGAAGCTTTGTTTTGTCTCGAAATTCGGCATGGTAATAGAGGATACCATATCCTGATGCAACGGGTGGTTGATTTTGCGAAGAGAACTTTGTTGTGGTCGCAATTTTACTTTTTGCAGCAGTGTTGTTTGATTGCTTTCTAATTTCTCCCTACTGCACCCTTTTGGGTGCACCTATTCCACCAGGGCCGGGCATTCCATCCTCGGTTGAATCACAATCGCCAGTCTCCACGGGTACTTGCTAGAACACAGCGTTTCTGTCTGGGAATAGCATTTTGACTGGTGCCGATCCTTTTCATCGGGTGGTGCCATTGACTCTGCATATTGCACTTTTAGACTTGCATTTTTATACCGGACGTTATTCCCTACTCAAGAGGGTTATTGATATGAAATTCACACCATCTCTTCATCTTATCTGGGCCTTAAATTTGGTTCAATTTAATGGTAATTGGTTTGGTACTTCAGGAGAAATTGAACTTTGAAAAGTAGGACGTTTTTTTAATAACCTGATATGTAAAGGGTATAACCGCAATCATTTCTGTGTGCAAGACCGAGAACATCAGCTGACAAGAATCCTGCACAATGTTTGCCAAGCAATACTCGGTGATACAGGTAGGTACAGGTTTAAAGGAACAGTACATGGTCACATAATTAGACCAAAATCGTTGTTCTAAGGTCACATAGAGGACTGTTATTGCTGGGGTTCTCCTGTTGGTGATGGCACCATTGCTGACCACTCATATGACCGGGCTGTTGATATCTTCGAATCGAAGTCGTGCCAATGGCGCTTTAGGCATGATGATGTTGAAGGAACTACATTGTACTAGTAATATTGATTTTTAACAATCAGATGACAAAAGTGCAAAATATATGTAAAGGATGAGCCAAAGTTTTTCATGTAATCATTGTTATGAGAACAGAAAGTATTGATCTTGTGGTGGTACATTGTACGACTTCAAACTGACAGCGTCAAACTGTTAAATAATCAATTTTAGCACAATTACTTTACTGTGCGTGTGTCGTTACTATAATAGGCCTACAGCAATGGAGCAGACGTGCTTTATGCTGTGCCAGTTTCATGTGAGAGAGGTCGAATGACAGAGAGTCAACATCACAGGAAAATTTGCCCACCTCGATTGATCGCTCAACCGACGCCGACCATTCGAAGAAAGTAGTAGACCTCCAATGCCTCTGTCACTCCCTCCCCTGATTCCAGGATGATGCATCATTCATTGGCCTACGATAAGTTTTATGTTAGACGAAAGTCTTTAAGTCAAATGTTACTTGGCATCCTCGACTAGGACACATGGAAAACGATAGAATGGACAAAATGGTATAAAATCTTTATGCGATTATTTTGTGGTCCACGAGAATAACTAACAAAATGGCAGGATCCAAGATGGATCTATTTCTCTTTTTGATGTCGTTGATTGTGAATATTCCTCTGCTGCAGTCAAGCTTCTGGCGACCGAGAGAGCCACCACCAAATACAAAAGGTAGTTCCAAGTTGATTTAAATATTGTCTTACCTTAGTTGGTAAAATGCCATGATTTTTTGCTCAAAGAAAAAATGTATCGTAGGAAGCAATTTTGTTTGCATCGGCAGTAGACATGGTAGATTCCGGAGTAGGAATGACAAGTTACCGATACAACAACAAATTCTAGAATTTTTCCATTCGACACCAATTTTTTTTTTCTCAATCATCAGCCCTCTTGGGAGATTGGTCAGTATGCTTGACGTGAAGAATATTCATTCGATAACGAAAATATCCATTCGATAACGAGAGCCCTCTATTGGAAAGATGCAGAAATCATTGGGTTGCTATGCTGGTCAGTTGACAGTACCGCGATTCGAACCTACGCCTCCACATAAGGCAACACCGCATGCATTGAGGGAAAGCGTGCACACCACTGTGCCACTCTTTCCCCTGAATGCTGGCGGTGTTGCCGCGGGGGCGTGGGTTCGAACCCCGGTGTTGGGAAGATACATAAGACAGCAGTCCATCTTGAAACGATGATCCTGATCTGCTTCCGGGTTAATTGTTTGTAAAAATCACTTCGCAGTCCATTAGTATACCGGTACTGTGGTGTATGTACAAAATGTCTGGCGCAGAACTGAAATAATAGGTGGCGCTGCTGATATATTAATACTTTTACGTTTTTGGTCATAAGATCTGAATGGGTTGACGTATTGACCTAATTCTTGTACGTTCGTCGTGTACACATGTCTGTGCATCCCTACATATGCAATTTGCCGCATTATCCCCCTCCCTCCATTTTGCCAGTAAAATAGAATACTTGGACTTCCTGGACCTTCATTCATGCTCAGACCGTCTCTCTATTTTACTGACAAAATTATGATGGAGGAAGAGGGTTAATGTGGCAAATTGCACGTGTACGGACGCACAGACATGTGTACATGACGAACGTACAAGAATTAGGTCAATGGGTGATATGAATAAAAGCTAGCAAATGCTTTCATTTCAGATTACTACAGCATAGCATAGCTAGTGCATTTGTACTGAAAAGTTTAAGTAAAAGCATTTACAAGTCTTTATTCATATTACCCAATATCTCAACCCGTTCAGAACTTATGACCAAAAACAGCAGTACCACCCATTATTTTAGTTTTGCGCCAGACATTTTGTAGATACACCATAGTACTACTGCACTGAGAAGTTTTTTTTTAAAAAATTAACCCATAGGCATGATAAGGCTCAACTACAGTAGAAACCTGATTTTCACGAAAGCGACCGCAGTGCCCCCTGATCTTCATACGTGCCGAGGCATGATGGGACATCACCATGCACCAACATTCAATCAAATTCGACCTCATTAAAATTTGTCTGGACGGGGTATATAAGGCCTTTAATTCACCTTTAACTGCCAGTCTCAGTAGATAAGGGGGCGGTAATCAGGAACATACAGTGGGGGTCCAATAGGAAGATACAGAGACATATGTTACCCGGGAGCCAATCAGGACCATCGTTTCAAGATGGACTGGGCCCAGATTCACAGAGAAACTTAAGTCTAAAGTTTGACTTAAGTCATCATGTGACCAGGATTTCAGCAAATCAGATGACTTCATTTCAGACTTAAGTTTTTTCTTAGACTTAAGATTCTTTGTGAAACTGGGCCCTGGTGTCTGGCTAACTTATGTATCTTCCCAATAGAGGGCTCTCATTATCGAATGGGTATTTTAATTATCGAATCAATATTTTTCACGTCAAACAGACTCACCCATCTCTCAACAGAGGGCTCTGATGATTGAACAAATATTTTAAGTTGAATGGAAAAAGTGCTGCTTCTTCTGGATGTAACATCTATGTGGGATAGAAATATTTGTATGCGATAATTTTGGGCTGGTGTTATTTGGCGAGCCGCTCTCTGTGCAACCATCCGTCATGTTCTTGGATGGCGAGCCGCTCTCTGAGCAGATTTGTGTTGCGCAGTTGCACAGCGAGCCGGATGGATGTGCAGTGAACAAATTCAGCCTTGCTCAGCCAGCTGATGGGCCTCATTAATTATTCATGAGGAGGTGTTGGCGAGTGGCCCTCTCGGCTAGCACCATGGTTAAAAAAGTCGCGCGGCAGTAAAAATGATGTTACATGTACGAATAATTTCTAAATTACAAAAGTCCACATTTTAGCAGATTACATGTACATTTTTGTTCGGTGGATTTAGAATATTGTCAGAGAAAAGAAAAGGCCAAAAGAAAAAAACAGGAGACAGGAAATAATGTGGTGAAAAAAACTGCCCCAGGCGGGAGTCGAACCGGGGACCCAACGGTTACTAGCCGAACGCTCTAGCCTCTGAGCTACCGAGACAGCTGCTAGCGAAGCGGTTTCATTGGCCAATGTTGAGCGGTGTTATGACTATTCATTGTTTGCTTGCCATCTAAGACCAATTTCTGTGTTTGAAAAGCTTTTTGCTTGTCAAATAACAACTCCAACTGGTCATGTTTCTTTTAAAATCAACAAAACTAGGCCAAAAACTGGCATTAGCCGGATGCCCCAGCTCTTTTTTCACCGATATTTGATCGAAGTGGAACGGCGATGATTCGAATCCGCCATTTTGCTGTTTTGTAATCTCGATTTTCATTGGTCGCCGCAGTGCATAGCTAATTAGCCCGGCGCGCTATCCAAGCTGAAACAAAATGACTGCACAGAGAGCCGGGCTCGCCGAATAGTCACTCCCATAATTTTTTGTGTTTGATAAAAAAATTATTGGACACAAATTTCATTGAATACAAAAAAAATATACAATATAAACCTAATTTTCATGCATGTAATATTTATGTGGGATAAAAATATTTTGTGCGATGTTGTGTGAAAAAAATTATTGAATACAAAAAATATTAATACAATATAAAAAAGTTGAAAAATTGCCACATACACATATTTTACATTGAACATCGTTTATTGAATATTGCAACGTTTAGCTTGCCATAGTCGACCGATGAAATCTTCTACTGTAGTCATGGAGTCCTATACAGTGACAACACTGTACAGTGAACGCACAGTGCCATCTCCGTGCATGACAATATTCTGTCCTTGAACAGGAAGCAAGGCATTGACTCAAATTGTGCTGCTCCACTGAAAGGTTTAAAAGCCTAAAGCTAGGCGCACATGGACGGCAAATCTCAATGCGGGAGGGGTGTTTTTAAAGTCGACTGACCCGACTGAATGATGAGTCCAGTAGCGTCGGGTCAGTCGATTTTAAAAGCAACCCCGGCCCATTGAGATTTGCCGTCCATGTGCGCCCAGCTTTAAAGTGAATTGATAGCGGATTTTATTGACATTTGGCTGGTGTTTGTAAACACAAAATTTTCAGCTAATCAGAATGCACGAACATTTCTTTGTTGACATTCTGGAGAAGTTGGTTTACATTTTTTCCCGAAAATTCGTCCCCTTTCAAATTCTATTTCTAAATCAAATTTGTTCGATATCAATTCGCATTAAGCTAACGACATATAGACGGTTTGTGCTGCGGTACGGCAACGGTATAGGGTTGTTCTAAAAGTCGACTGACCCGACTGAATGATGAGTCGAGCAGCATTGGGTCAGACAACTTTAAAATTACCCCCACCGTTTCCCCACCGGAGCACGAATCCCATGTCCCTGTTTTTGGCTTAACAAGCTTAAGATGACCAAATTAACAACCAGTCCCTTCCATTCTGCATAATGCATCGCGTAGAAACCGGCTAACCTCTTCCTACACTCTGCAGCAAGCAGCCAGATTCCGTGTTCAACGCTTTGGGATTTTCTCATGCGCCCAATCAGAAGCTTCGTTTCGTCGTCTTTCATGGAAGAAAAAATATCAATGATGTCATTTCATCAAATTTTGATTGGTCAACGTCATTACCAGGAATACGTCATGCACATGGGTCGGTGCAAGCTTTGCCGTGATTGGTTGCTATTTTTGGGACCGGGGAAATCCGTTGAACACGGAATGTGGTTGGCTTGCGTGAAGGTCAAGGGAGGAGAAGCCGAGTCTTTACCAGAACTCAGTGAAGATGGCCCCTTCTAAATTGTTATAGTGCATTTCCATTTCGTCTATTTCTGGTGACCTTGCTGCCACTGGGCTATNTTTTGTATGACATTAGAGATTGAAATCTGGCAAAGTTTCAAGCTCTAAGTTGAGAATGCGTCTCGATTCAGGCTTCTCGGAAAGTGATCTCCAACATGTCCAATACATACAGTCGTCAATATCGGCTAGGGGACACATTTCCCAGTCTTCTACTCGAGGCATGTCCTTCGAACTGAAGTCATTTCTTTTCATCTTCCTCTTTTTTGTATTAGAAATCGGCGATGACCGGACTTTAATTACGTCCATGGCAGTGTTTATCATCGGAATGTGTTCCGTGTCGTTACATGGCTGGAACGTAGCAGACCCCCTGATTAGGTGCGTTGTTAAAATCTGGCCAGTCTGGACATTTGTACTGAGGTCGAGTGACTTACAATGAATGTAGGCATGACGAGCTTGTTCGTTTCCATCCCTAGGCTCACGCATCACTTCTTCCCCACAAGGTAACTTTGTGTCATCCCATACAGAAGGTGTGAGGTCTGCTGACATCAAAGTCCATGAGGGAATGGAAGAACCAACTTAATACCTCGACGCGAGTCCACGTCATAAGAATTTTCTAAGTTCAAATAATACCGTAATGTAGTAGGGGTAGCATAATGGTAAATGGAATAGCTTGTATTATACTCGGGGCACCTGGCATCATAAAACACGCTCTGAAGTTTCAAATTACCATTTTCCTTGTATTTCCCTAGAAAATCTACAATTTCTTTGCAATGGTGACATAAAGCAGCAGCCCCCTTAAAAAAATGTTATTAAATCTATTCATGCGCAAACTTTTAACATGTGATTTTGAGTTCAACGTTTCAGTGACATATGCCTCCCAATCCATCCTGCACCCGTTTTTTCATCCCCCTTGGACCTAAAACATCGCAACCAGTACGAATAAAGCGTGCAGCAACAGACTCTTAACTTGATTGAAACCTTTGAAACTTTGGCTCATTATCCTGGCCCAATTTTGTACCAATTTCTGATACCAAATCCTTTTCAAATCGTTTGAGCGTCTGCTCACATGCATTTGACAGGCCCAGCAAAAAGTGAGCATTGCAAAATAAATAGTGCAAATCGGTATCTGAGCCCAGCTTGTCTTTTCTGTACTCATTGATATTGCGGTTGAATGCCTTATTCACACTTGCGCGATCTGACAATGTCATCGCTGTACTTCAAGTTATGCTTTTATTTTCAGTGTTGTTGTCGCTACCTTTCAATATGACTGACTCTGATGTTAGGTACGTGAACCTATGAACACGGTACTGCTCCCCATCTTAGGCCTACCCATGCTCCGACCCCC
>NMRB01001176.1:128611-148441 GCA_002633025.1 Notospermus geniculatus
CTTGGGATCTCTTCCCTAATTCTTTACTCCATGCTATTTGCTTTGGTGATCTAGTCTTTCTTGGAGGAGTAACTGTGACAGTTTGAGTATTATCATTTTTAGATGGTAAATTAATTTGGTTCAATTGGTTCGATTCTGGGTGTGCTGGGTTCTCCATTTGTATCTGCTGAATTTCTATGATTAGTACCACTAACACAGTTTCCAAACGTAATTAAACCTGTTGAAGCAACAGCCATTAAACCGCCCATTTTCAAAGTTAGCCATCCAGTCCATTTATCTAGTTCGCTATTAATAATGTAGTCATTTCTTAAGTCTTGATAAAGCTTATTTTCATCACTAACAGGTAAAAGGCAAGTTGCTAATTTAGAATAAGACTTGATTGCAATTTTACCAAAAGTATCATTAACTCTAACTGACAGTGTATTTTGATAAATCCTGTGGTATTTTATTAAGTCTTTTTCAGACAAGTTGTCAATGTCATTAAAAGTTAGTTGCTTGCCAGTGAACTCCTTTGACTTACCAGCTGCAACTAAAATCTCTAAATCGCCTTTAGCTTGTTTACCTTGTTCTGACAAGATCTGACTAGCTGTTGAAGTTTGTTGACTTTTAGTTGCTCCTAGTTGGCCACTGCTAGTAACTGTAGTTGAACCTTGTTGATTCCCAGTCTGAACAATACCCATTTCTTTCATTACATTATCAACTATTTGCAGATCAGGAATTTGATTACCCATAGTTTGATTGCTCATTGTTTGATTGCTCATCATCATTTAATGAACAAAAAGTTATGTGGAAATTGTAGTCTTAGAACCAACTTTGCACTTCTGTTATCCTTTAATTCCTTAATCACCTCATTTCTTACCTCTTTAGGTATAATAGCATTTTCTTCTAATGCTTGCTTCATCGCATTCTCGTCTTTGTTAAAGAAAAGCACCAGTAATCTGATATTCTCTCTAAAGTCCTTGACAATTGAATTATACTTCTGAATCAATACCCAAGTTGAAATTTGATAATGGCGGCCACTGAACGCGAGATCACAGAGTTCTGTCGCTTTCCGTTTACTATCCTGTAAGTTAGCACAGTCATCAATTATAAAGAGAGTGTTCGTACCTTTAAAAGTCTCAATACAACACCATAGAACTGCGTTTAGATTTGATTTTACCAATGCTGGATCGAAGACAATGAAATTTTTATCTTTGAAGAGCCATTGTCGATTATATGTCTGATTATAATCAAAGGTCGGGCAAAAGAGGATTATATTTTCAAAAAAGTCCTTATAAATCGTCTCAACCATATCCAAGATGAAGTATGTTTTCCCTGAATTAGTGACACCAGAAATAATCGCGTTATGTGGCTCAAACAGGAAAATTTCTCTAAGCAAAGTATCCATTTAGTTAGATAAATTTCTGATAGATGGCACTGCAGAGGATTCTGCTTGCCAATATGTTCTTATGTTCATTGATAGATGGCACTCCTGCACACTTCGATATATAGGCCTAGATGAATAGAACAGGCAACAATCAATTTTGAATAAAAAATTATTTAAACACCCCAAATATGTGTACAGGGTAAATGGAGAGTACATGTAATATAACTATATCAGTCACTTCTCCTAGTATTCTTGTTTTCTTCCACCCATCACGTTAACCTCGACTTTCGACTGCCATCTCTGATTCCTGCGGCATCTGGAAAATACAAACCAGAAACTGTGTCAGCAAAATTCACTTGCAAAAAATTACTCCAGTTCCATATTCATAAGCTTGACGTCACAAAGAAGCATTCGTCACAACCGGAAACTGTGTCAGTAAAATTCACTTGCAAAAAATTACGCCAGTTCCATATTTATAAGCTTGACGTCACAAACCAGTCAACGTGGCACCCACCATCTGTTACTTGCAGCGCCTGAAAGTACACACCAGAAACTAGGATAAGCATGGATTCTTAATTAACTGTACTTTCATTTAAACCCCTAACCCTATTATATAACCATAACCCTAACCCTAACCCTAATCCTACTCTAACCCTAATTCTAGGCCCAACACCAACTCTACTCCCAACATCAAGCATTGGGAATTCTAGACAATAAAAATGGCGCCTAGGCTAACTTTGCAACACATCACCATATTTCACAGGAATTTAAAAGGAAAGTATACTTACCTACAACTTCCTGATTCTACGCCTAAATAAGAATTTTCAAAAGGGTTCAAACCTGGATTTGTGAAGAATAACGCCGAAACACGTCCTATCATTTCTGAGACACTGATATAATGATCCCCGCCTATATGAATCATACACAGCTGTTACATAGGCGGTAGACAACAACACGCCACGTCGAATAACTACCTTTCATCAGTAACATCTGTTACATATGTACACACACGAGTTTAGTATTAGGAGAGTATGTAACATCTGTGCCAAGCATGTAACTCTATGATCTTAGAATCTATGAAATTAGTACCTAGGAAAGTAGGGAAATGAAGCGAATTGGAACTGAATGTCTATGTTTGTGAATTTCGTCTTATGAAACGGGTCAAGTCAGTTATGTAGCACTAAGCTCGGGTACGCGCGTAACGGAAATCTTCCACTTCCGTCTAGATCCTTTCAATTCCCTAATACTCATGGCCATGCTCCGTGGGGAGCGGGCTATGACATTTGTGTACTGAATATTGACTGATGATTTCTCAAAATGGTCTCAGCTGTCTTTCCAGTTCGAAGTCCTCGCATCGTCATGATCATGCAATGGCACGATCAACTCATGGTCAATCAAGTCACGTCCCAAAATCCCGCCCAACAAAATAGCAACCCAATCAGGAAATTCAAACACTACCGCCCTATGTTTTTTTTAAAAACATTTCTTGTTAGAAATTCCTTTACATGCATTACTACTAGAATGTATCTAAAAACATCTGGTGCAAAACTAAAATAATATGTGGCGCTGCTGACCTATTACTAAACGTAATGTAATGTCAGTTTGAATCAACCTACTTCAATGATTTAGTGACCAGTTGACCCAAGGTAGTCATGTTTGGTATCAAACTAAAGCTAAATATCATGCAAGAAAGTGCCAGCCTGAAGAAGACCGCGCTTGGGGTCGAAATTTGCAGACCTCTGGAAGTTGACTTCCCATTTCCATGTACCGGTATACAGTCATAACCTGCCCTCGTCACCTGCTAACCCATTTCCCCTCTTCAAGTACATGTAGTAAACCCAAGCATCAACAAAGCACAACAAACAGGCAAGCCTACGGCATCTCCGATGCCTCTAGTTTAATAAGTTCCCAATAATTCTTGGTACTTGAGAAGCTGATATTCAATGATTCACATAGGTTAGAAAAATGTTGTTGTTTAGCAGTGCTCACTAAATTCCTAACTATCATCACCTGATTTTTAAAACGTTGTAAATTCTCAGCAGATCGATTTTTGGCTAACACTTTAAGTATTTCTTCCTTTTATCAATTGCAGATTTGATATTATCATTGAACCAGGGCATATCTTTGGGCTTAATAACTTTGGTAATATGAGGAATGTGGTTTTTGAAGATTGTAAAAAGATTTTGACAAAACAACTCAGTCGATCTATTTGTTGACGATAAAGTGGTTTTGCAAGGTCTTTGCAGAGTGATGCGGTGAGCTGGTGCCAGAGGTGTTAGTGGAGCCATTGAAAAGGTGGAACAACAGCTCGGGCGGGCCAGATTGTCGTCTGGGGTTTATACGCGCACGGATAAAAAGTAGTTGGTTTACTGCTACCTTACAACGGTAAACACAACTTAGGTTGTTTTCGGATGTTTATTCAGTGGCCCATTCTAGTCTAGTCAAAAAGGGGGGTTTGTGTGCACCCCCGGAAATAAACTTTTAATTAACATTTTTATATAGGAAAAGATGTGTAGAAAACGGTTTGCTATGTTAACAATTTCACTAACTGTCCCACGTGCCTTTTTTAAGCAAATTAAGCCGACATTATTGACAAATGTGTTATTCACCATCAGACCGGTTTGGACAGGGGCAGGAGAAACAATGAACACCTAAATTCTGAATGGTTGCATTTAGCCTATATAAATGTATTACCAACAGATAGAAACATGGTTCCTCTGATTCAGCCAAACATGTTCTAAATTTGTTTTGGCAAGCGGAAATCACTTTTTGGGGTATTTGGTCCCATTTTGTGTAATTTTACATTAAAACATTTTAAAATCGGCAATTTCCCATCATGCAACAACTGAAAATATTCAAAACTGTGCTTATGTGATTCACTGTCCTCATATTTCTATCTGTTAGTAATACATCTATAGGTTCTAAATCCATCCATTGAGAAGTTAGCTGTACATTGGTTCCCTTGCCCCTGTACGAAGCCAGTCTGTGGTGAATAACACATTTATCAATAACGCCGGATTAATTTGCTTAAAAAAGGCACGTGGGACAATTTGTGAAATTGTTAACATAGCAAACCGTTTTCTACACATCTTTTCCTACATAAAAATGTCAATTAAAAGTTTATTTCCGGGGGTGCACACAAACCCCCCTTTTTGACTAGACTAATTCTGGTAGAAGCAAAACGCCTGTGCGCCTCCTGATCCAGCATTCGATTTCTTCGACACAGTTTGTTGGCCTAATATTATGCTGCTGATTGTGTTAGAGTATGTCATCAAATTGGGATTGGTTATTGAACCGTTGTGGAGAGCGCGTTGCTGGGAAAAATGTTTTCCACTCCATCGGAATTTATCCTGGCTGGTACAACATCGTACTCTCGGCGCACTGTGACTCACACAGTGCCTCTATTCCCATAAGGGCCGACTTCAAATCATCCCTTGTTTGATGCGACAACAGTTCGTTAGGGTCGATGTTTCAGCCTCCCAGTCCAAAAACCATTTCAATACATCAGCATTTCTCCGAAGTCATTCATCTTCCACAGAACTTATAGGTCGATGGTCGCGAAAAAACGCTTGTAATGTACAAGTCACCTCCAGGAGCTCGATGGTTTCCATCCAAAGTTTCGTCCTTTTTGGCATCTCTGTATTGCTGCAATATCAACAAACATGATTTGAAGTGAATGATTAAAAATTTAAGGCTTATGAAAAGTGGCTCGAAATCTCGAATTTTCGACGCAAAAAATCTGACTAACTGCACGCAAAATTGAGAAAATAAGGCTCGGAGGCCCTTTTTCTGATGCGTCCCCGAGGAGCCCCGAGACTTTTTTTTCTATTTTGTGCGCAGTTAGTCAGATATTTTGCGTAAAAATTTCGAGATTTTGGTTCACTTTGCATAACCCTTAACAGCGGCCTGCCGATGATCAGTGTCGGTATCAACTGAAACGACTTAATTATTATCAAGGTATTATCGGCAGGGTAAGGTACAGTTGTGGGCAGTGGTCCTCCAAGCTCGGTTACGAAAACTGTGTTGTACAGATATCTTCTCGGATTTCGAACACGTCTCTCTTGATATTATATCACTGTTGTTACAGTGATATTCATATTTGTGTGTGTTGGGGGGGGGGGGGGTNTCAGCACATCCTCTGCTAGATGATTCAGCATTTTTTCACAACAGTCAGGAAATGTGCTGCTTGGTGAGTTTGTGGTAAACTGTACAATTTTGGGCATTTTCCTCACTGTCCCATCTCCATGCTTTGATCCAGTGTTCCCACACAATGTAAGCACCATTTACCTTCAGTTTCCTTGTGTGAAAATCTTTATCTCCACTTTCCATGATGTTGTTCCTGTAAGACAAACATGAGGTAATTCGTCGGAAGTATTTTATCAGACGGTGCTATGTGCATTTTGGACGTTTCGCTCTCATTACCTTAATTAGGCGACGTGGTCCAACTAAAACAATCTTCCTTCGCTTGCAATAAGCGGTAGTCGTAAATGATAATGATATGTTTTCTAATCACGCGTACGAATAGATTTGATTACAGACAATGCATCACGAAGTCACTATTTTTACAATTAATGTTTGGAAACATGGATGCTGAGATAGTGTTATTGTGGACTTTCGGTACATGTAATATGTGTAAAATCTTGGAGGTCACTAGCTGTCACAAGAAAGTTCGAACTGAAGATGGAATTCCTTCAACTGATTTATTTCCAAAGACTGGTGTCAAACTCCTTACAATTCAGGCACACACACACTCTCAGATTGCAATCCCACATCTGGCATCTGTGCTCCCAGGTTGGAGTCCAAGACCTGAATACTTATCCGTTCATTTTGATTTTACAAGAAAGCTAGTGTTTTGACAACAACAAGTTGTATCTAGAGAATTACTTAATCCAAAGACAAATTATGAGCTGAACATGAAAAATCTTGAATGCTTTATTTTCTTATCCTGGCCATGATAGCTAAATCAAAAGTCAATATCACACCTGTTATCAAACCTGCCGACAACATTCTTACAAATGAAATTCGTGTGTCCTGTTCTGTCAAGATAAAACATAGTACTTTGACCCTGAATAAATCCCATACTAAATAAAAAAGTATTTCTTTTCCAAAAATTGTTAAAGTACCCCCAACCTACAACACTTCACACCATAAAACATGCCAACCCGCTGATTTGAATATATCCGGTAGTGGGATCAAAATCATTTCTAAAGGGGCATACCAACAAATATATGGTAAGACAAATAAAGACTGGAAACAAACAACTCCCCGGCGAATCAGTATCCTGGGCACCGAGTCTTCGGCGTGGCAAGTGCAGATTCCGAGTCCCGGTATTCCTGAATCCCGCGCGAAAAGAGACGACAGCGATGAGAATGCGACCTCTCCTGCTTCATCAGCATGATAAGATTACTTGATCAGACTTGCATTCGGATCTCAATATTCGTAGCAAATTATGCTAGCATTGATTAAGAAATCGGTTGCTCTTGACAGCGTCACGAAGCTAAAAACTTTGAATGCCTGGTGCGTGCCGTAGGCCTACTGACAGCCGTCTGGCTGGCCGTGGCGATTAGATGCTGATATTTACAATATTCTGCAAATACATTCAAAATAAGCAACTGATTACGGCAGGTTATTCACTCTAGATCCGAATGCACTGCAAAAATCTTACACTTACTGTGGTATTTGGGAGCTTGAACATCTTTTTCTGGCCCTTCCTCGGGCGAGGACGCCATTTTGCGCGGGATTCAGGGAGACACGGACTCGGAATCAGCACTTGCCGCGCCGAAGACTCGGCGCTCAGGATACTGATTCGCCGGGGTGAACAAACAAAATGTAAATAAGGCATGATTTTTGTGGCCCGCGAAAATACCGATGATGCAGTAGGCCTATCTTCAATAAAACTGTGATTTACCGATGGGTCAATTATGAAGACAACATTTCCTTCTCCCTCTAGATAATCTTTAAGTGCACATAAAATTTTGGCCGGATTGGACATCTAATATGGCCACCAGGTGGCATAACACAAATATGTCCAAAGATGACGGAATTACCTACAACTGTTTCAAATTAAATTACACGGCAATATTAAATCTTGTGATGATTTCAGACGGATTTCTCGAGTCCAAATGCAGTGTCAACACGCAGGTGGCTTTCCATGCATGTCTCTCAATTCGCAGAATAATATTTGACGCATGCGTATTACCACCAATAATGTCACGGCAGAGCTTCCTTTTCCGTGTAAATTTTTTTGAAAGTGATTTCAATTTAGGCATGTATTTGGCTGGCGACTTCAACTCCAATGCTTCATGCACAAATGCCTCGGAGCCGCGGTGACATCGTCCAGGAACGGTAGAGAACAATTTCAATTTCTTGTAACCACGTACTATTTCAACCACTAATTTCGATATGCCCGCTCTCTCCCGAGCTATCTCGGCAATGTATGTCTCGCAGTAGCTGTCTTGACATATTTTTCAACACATCCTTCTTTGTTGAGCCGCACATTCGGCTGATGCGGGTGGCGTTGTTTTGGCTCGCCACCCCCCTTAAGGTTCGTCTACACGATCATACATTTGTTCAAAACATCACCATACATTTGTATGATGATGTCCAAGCTTGTTTGTCGATTTCTGTCTTGTGACAATGCAGCTAAAATTTTAAACATCATCATACATTGTTCAAAGCAGCATCATAGTCTTGTATGATGATGTTCAAGTTTGTTGGGGATTTCGATCTACAGTCCAACATTCATGGGCATTGTATGATGAAGTATGATGGAGAAAGGATAATGTTGGATGCTGTTCAAGTTTGTTGGGAAAACCGTCCACACGATCATACAATTGTCCCTGAACATCATCACACATTTTTTTTGGGATGTTTTGCATTGGCAAGATGAAACATGCAGCTAAAAATTTGAACATCATCAAACATGTTCAGGTTTGTTGGGAAAACAGTCCACACGATCATACATTTGTCCATGAACATCATCATACAAATTTGAACATCATCATACATGTTGGTTGCTGTAGTTCAAGTTTGTTGGGAAAACAGCCTACACAATCAAATATCTGTCCATGAACATCATCATACAAATGTATGAGGATGTTTTGAACAAATGTATGATCGTGTAGACGGGCCTTTAGAGCAAGGCCATCTGAAATTACATCAATATACGATAATATTTTTCACCGACTTAAATGCAGCTGCAAGCAGTTTCATCAGTCATTTTGGTCACCGAAAACACGAGCTTAAGCTCTCCCGCAACTAGCATTATTTCTAAACTTAAAACTATTGCAGATTCCATCGTTTAACATCAGCCAGCATAAGGCTGCTTTTCCACGAGACGTTTGCGGGCGCGGAATAGGAGGCGGGCGCGGGTGGAAAAAATCAAACCAACGTATTTCCCATTAGCTATTTCACCCGCACCCGCTCCCGCCACCGAAACCGCGTCCGCAAACGTCTCGTGGAAAAGCAGCCCACGTACAGAAACAGACTGTCCGACAATGTGGGAGGAATCTACTAAGTTGGCACTTTTAAGTTCCACCGCCAACTAATCCGTGGGAGAATGACATGGGGTGGTCCTTAGTTGGGTGGCGTTATATTTGTTACTCCTTAATGCCATCCTCTGGCCACATACATGAATTATGTGAATATGTGATCGCCATTGGTCTCAAACTAGTATTTATAAAGCGGGTGATCCACTGTTGCAATTTTGGCTTGAGACGGGGTTGCGTTCCCTTGCGGTTACCTTATAAGGACTTCCGATTGCCATATAAGGTAACCGCAAGGGAACGCAACCCCGTCTCAAGCCGAAATCGCAACAGTGGATCACCCGCTTTACTGACGCTGTGCCAATTAATTCCAACGTGAAATGCCCCCAACATACCGTAGTGTTTGAAGGGTAAAAACGAAGTGAATGACATTGTAGCAACCAACCTGCTAATTCCCGATTTAGGAATTCGTTGACGAGGTCTATCTCATAGTTTCCCTCGAGCTTTTCTCCTAGGTTTGCTGTTCTGTTGTGGATGGCGTCGAAGGCGGTTCTGCGATCGTAGAATCCATTTACTCCTACAGAAAACGAAATTGTTAACGAATACATAATTGGACTTTCCAGTTATCCAGCTATGATTAACTGATTATCAGTGTTAATGGCAGCACAGGCTAATGTTATGAGGTCACAATCAAGTGATGAATGACGGCAAAGGCCATGTTACCTTGACGATATAGTATATTAATTGACGTGCGGTCGTTAAACCGATCTAGTCTATCTCATCGCCGTTTGTCGTGACAATGAAATAAATTCGCCCGTCTGCAAGGGTTTAATGCTTACCTGCAGGCAACCGAACACCGAGGATGAAGTACTTGTAGTGGTTCCTGACCGAAAATTTGGCCATATCCAGACGCTACAGCTTGATTATTCCAGGCCCGTCATTATGGCGGACGACGAATCTGCGTGCCTCGTCACAGAAGCCGTGGAAAATGACTGACAAGGGATACTCCCGTATGTGGTCGATGTTGTCCTGAGGAGGGATACCTCCTTTCTTGCAGCGCTGGCTGCAAAACCATTTGCCTTCTAAAAAAGAATAAAACAGTTGAGTTCCACGATGACTGTCGATTGACCGACTGATTTCTCTTCGGCTATAATGTTCAAATAATAAACCCAAGTGAATCGTATTGATTCGTAAAAGAAGAAGATAATAATAAAACTCGGTAATTAACGACACCGTGTAATTTTCCTATTACAACTTACTCAGTGCTCTCGAAATCTTCTTGCATTTCATGTGGAACCATTTCTTTCGCATTTCTCGTTGTCACACGCTATCATCGGTGCGTTTTCTTTGAAGACGCAGAATATCGTCTTTTGGCGACATTTTGGCGCTCTTGCACCACCAGTCATCGTCGTCAACATCTCTGGGGTTGTCAATCTCAGCGCATGTCAGGTGGAACCATCTGCCGTTTTCACAGTCGGCGCCACCTGGACATTCCACCATGGCATCATCCTTGTCTGAAACGAAATGATTTTTATCAGATGTGTTCGTGTGGAATGAAACACCAAAATATGTAATATGACCATTTCACCACCAGCCGCTTCAAATATCGTCTTCTAATATTATTCGTCGGAAATTATACGTGTGGCGGTCGAGTTTTCCGCCGGGCCGGCGCCTGCGGGGGGAAACCCCGCAGGACATCTTTATCTGCACGCGCAGATGGAGATATACCGATTTGTATGGACGCATGTCCTGTCCTGATCGTCCTGTGAAATAAAGATTATTTACTAGACGTAAGTGTTATAGTTAGTCCGTACCCCTCAACTCGTGAAGGAATAGCCCGCCGTCACATACGGATGCCAGGAGCGGCTACAAAATGTTCTCAAAGCCACGCTTACGGAGGCAACTGACGAACGCTGTAGTAGGCCTATCAATTCCCCCATTCCTGATAGGCTGAACATTAAGTATCATATCTTCTTTGCAATAACAGTACGTGTAATCCTCATCACCACTTTCCCATATGCTTTGCACTCCCGATTCCTCTGTATACGGTGTCCACAATGTCATGGGAAAGTTCCTCTAACATGTCGTCCTTGTTGTACGTTTTAGTTTCCATGAGTTCATCTGCCTAAGTAATGGATTAACATTAAGTTATCGCCATTCCCTACTGCTGGCTCCGTGTTATAAAAGGAAATACAAGTTACGCGTGCTTTCCCCACACAATTTTTTTTTGTTCCAAAGAAATCCTCACACCTGACCTTCAAAAACCACGTCGTGTACACGTCTATGGGCGGTTATGTCCGCATAAATTAGACGTGCACAAAACGTATTTGTAAGTGTATAGGCCCGTTTCCACTATAGCAGATTCCGCCGCGTCTTGCGGCGAGCGGAGCGGTTTTCACAGGCATTGGGATAATCAATAGGCCATTGTATTGTTACACCATCGAAGGATTATTCAAAGCCCTGTGAAAACCGCACCGCTCGCCGCAAACCGCCGCGGAATCCGCTATAGTGGAAACGGGCCTTAAAACATATGTTTTTGTGCCAAAACAGCTATTTCTGTGTGAAAACAGACATACAAAACATACAAAACGTGACTATTTTCAGCAAAACGTGTGTGTTTTCCAAAAACAAATATATTTCTTTCAAAACAGATGTAAGTGTCGACAAACACGAAAGTTTTACCCTATGTTTTACCCTAGTTTTACCCTATATTTTCTCGCAGAGAGCAAACCGCAGAGATGTTTGCCAAACGAAGGCGCTCGATACTATCGCTATTGTATTCTGCGCGGTATCTCCTGTGAAGCATGAGTCTCAGTAGCCGAGTGGTTAGCACGCGCGGTTATCAAACTGAAGGGCAGGGGTTCGAATCCTGTCGTGACAGTGTTTTTTTCATTTCGTTAGTTTCACTTCAATTTATTTTTTCTTGTCGCCTTTTTATAATATCGATCTCGCGTGGCTGTCAGAAAATTGTGAACAAAGCTTTAACTGCTTTCCGCTGAACTGATTTCCATGAGGAACGCTTTGCTTGCTGGCCATTAAAAATGCACACTATTCGTACTTGTATCTCGTTTCCCCTCTTTCAGTGTCTTGCGTTGGCAGGTCATAGTCAGCTGAGCGCAAGGCTCATAGGCCTCTTGTGGTGGGCTCATCCGAAGTTCGGTTGCTGTTAATGAAGTCAAAAATTTTACCGAGGTTTACCTCGGGCCACTCGCTCATACAGTCTTTAGTCCAATCTTTTATATGTTTTGGATCGCCTATCCGTTTTGACTTCAATACCTTTTCATATTCCCGGCCAATGTTCTTTTGGATGGACTGTTTGGCAGCTTTGACGGGATCCCCAGCTTCCCAAAGGGCAATACATTTGATAACCAATTCTTGCCGGGTACCTGTTTTCTTTCCGTTCCTCACAACAGGATATTCCTGCAGGCTGGCTGTATCCATGTCTGCAAAGTCGGATGGGTGGGTAATGTCATCCTCCTGAGGAATGTTCATGGCCATGATCTGTTAATTTAGCAAGTATATTATGATGTAAATGATTCGTGCATTTCACCGGTTTTCATTTAATGTCTCATTAAAAGCTGTCGGTCTCCAATGTAGCCGACCGCATCTGGTTGGTTCTTTCTTTTGCCTCCTACGTAGGGAAATTGTAGTTGATTTATACATGAATTCCAAACGGTATTTATACAAATTTATCCATTCGATATCGAACAGAAAAGCTTTCCCCGCGTCACTTTGACGTTGGGAAAACGATCTGTACTTGGTGATGAAGATCCACATGCTGATAGTACCGGTGAAATGAGTGATAGCCTCCCGTATGACAGTGCCCCGTTTATTGTGAACCGCAGACATTCGAATTCAGACATGTAGATGTTTATCAGTGCCTGTTCCATTGTCGGGTCACAGTTTATTTCGTCAACCTTGGTTTGGGGGGGGGGGCATTGGCAACGGCGGGTAATGAAAACATTATACCAGTGTCAGTAATTTCATTTCAAAAAGACATTAGCAAGCCTCATTTTGGTTTTAGGGTCTTGATATATAAGTTGCATTTCTAGTGCCGTTCATGTGTTGTTAGCGTTACTGATTCGTGCATGTATATGTGCCTAGAATATCAACCACGTCATAACTGCGTCGATATTGGTGACTACCGAGCCAACAGTTTTTTTTTCAAATAATTTCTGAAAAGCGCACCACACATCAATGCCCCAAATATATTTAAACACATTCCGTTCAATATGTAATTACCATCAGAAAGAAGCTGCTGAAAGCTTCTGCGCTGAATCAAGGTAGGCTGCTGCGTGTCAAGGTATGTGCACACAGAGACCTTATTGCTTGCGCGATCTTAGCCAGAAGCCTCTTCAACAGGACGCAAGGGCCAAGAAATGTATCGTATGCGTGCCAGAAGCCGTTAGTGCTTGCGTCCGGAGGCGCAGGCGGAATCGTAAGGAACAATTTTTTTTAAATACTTGCTGCAGTCGTATGCGTCGAGCTACAGAACGCAAGGCCGTGAAAAGATCCTTGCGCCGTCATGTTCACACAGCGGCGCAACGATTTGAAGACTGCGTGGTCGCGGATTACGGCTGCAGCTAAGATCGCGCAAGGACTAAACTCTGTGTGCACATAGCTTAAGATCGCGCAAGACATGGCGCTACGAGCGATGGTGTATGACGTCATTTCCATTTATTTCTGGCGTGAAAAGTGGTATAGACCAGGGTTTTGTTAAGGTGCTTTTACGCGGCCAAGTTGTTGCGGCAATTTCTTGAAGCAACTCTCACTTGCTGCCACTTATTGCTCAAAACTGGCTCCGTGTGAACAGAAATTGCCGCGGCAATGTCTTGCGTCGAGAAGTTGACAGAAAACAAAAAAACACCACTGTATTTCCTGCAAGTTCATTCTATGCGGGGACAATTTTGTGTCTTCGCCAATCAAACTGCTAAGTGATTATCACCGCGTGTTGATTTGTGTCGACCTTAATAGAACAGAAACACGAGGCATGAAATTGCTTCTCTCATCCTGTAGAAGATAAAAATCGATTCCATTCATTTTATTTATCTTTAGAATGAAAAAATAGGTTGGCGACAAAGCAACGTTGGCGTCTCTTGTTCCCTACAAAAATAGTGACACTCGCCGATTTTTAAGTAGCCTCAGTTTATCTCCCAAGTGGTGTCAACGTCAACAATGCATGCTGTTTTCGTGCTGTTCATTCTGGGATGATATCGAGTTCGAAGGAGGAAGATCTCGAAATCGCAGAACTTTTCTAGAGCGCCCAAATTCCACACTTGTTATTGTGTGTGTGTGTTGCTGCCGCACACGAGTGTGATTCTGTCTACGACGTTGCCTCTGGGGGTTTGACTCAGCATACTCTCACCGCACACGGTGCGTCAGTAGTCTAGTCAATCTAAATAAATAAGGATTCGACCCAAAACAAATTGCAACAGAAATCTTTTCACTTGTATGTGATTCTGGAAGGCCCTGACTACATCATATCAAAAATCTAAAAAAATAAAAAATCGGGAAGTGCCCTTAATTAAGATCCTTCATTAACTTCCATTACAATATTTATGGCCTTGTATTACAAATTCATGAGTGCATGTACGGCTGACTTTTTTCTCGTCAGTTTTAGACCCTATAAATGTATAACCAATAGATAGAAATATGGTAGGCCCCCTACCTCTGAGTCAGATAGGCATGATTTCAACATTATATATTGTCGCTGTGTTGTAGAAATGACAAATTTCTCATATTTTGCCAAAAATCAACAAATTTGCGGTTTTTACAACAAATATGAGTTAAATGATGTTCTAATCATGCCTATCTGACTAAGAGGTGCCATATTTCTATCTATTGGTAATACATTTATAGGGTCTAAAATGGACGAGAAAAAAGTTGGCCGTACATGCACAGTTGAATTTGTAATACAAGGCCATGAATATTGTAATGGGAGTTAATGAAGGATTTTAATTAAGGGCACTTCCTGATTTTTTATTTTTTTAGATTTTTGGTATGATGTAGTCAGGACCTTCCAGAATCACATACAAGTGAAAAGATTTCTGTTGCAATTTGTTTCAAGTCAAATTACAACTTTACTGGCCTACAGCCGCCGCACACGGTTGCAAATGTGTCGCCTGTAGATGCGGCGTGATGTAATTCCGTTATGTTTGATGTGCGTTGGGGGCAAAGAAATTCGTCTCTACCTGCTGCCTCCGACCACCGCACACGATGACACTCGCAAGTAGGCCTGTGAGGCAAAAATATTATTAGGCCTACTTGAAGGTCAAATTGCACTCGTGTGCGGCCCGCTTTCGAACTTGATTGAACGTTCGGTACAGGGTTGTGTTAGTTGGAGCTTGGAGGAATAATACTGTCAGTATAATTCCTCCAAGGTTGCAGTTTGGGTAGGGCTGAAGGTGAAAGGTGTGTTCCGCAGGGTGTTTCGTCAATGCCCTATTATAGCATTATTTCGTCCCGGTGTGAAAGGAATCCAAGTCCCGCTGGAATCCAAGTCAGGACTTATTGTTCTGCGAGGGATTAGAATATATGGCTAGAGAGACCATGACCATTCCAATATAACCCTACAATAGCGGGCTATTGTTTGGAGGATCTGCATTCCTAGGACGCTGATTCCTGTCACACCTGAACAGTGTATAGGGCTGGATCTGTGAGTTCATTTATAGCCATCGCTCTGTGTTCTGTGATGGTTCCAAACTGGAATAAAAATATTTCCCAACTTTCCACTGCAGTCCCTTTGTTGTGTTTAGGTTAAATTCCCACAAGATGCTTAGCTATAACATATACATATGGTCAGTCGAAATTGTTATCATATACGGAGCAGCTTGTATCAAAGAAAGCAAATTTGGATGTCAGCCGCTTAACCTCGCCGCAGTTTCAGTTAGAGTGTAGGCAGGCCGTAGGCAACATAGACTTTCTTCTTGTCCATTGAAGAATGACAAAACTGAAAAGGCCTGGATGTGAACATAATATATAATTTATTGGAAACTCATGATCCTAAATAATACTAAGTTTCCTCTGCATGGCGCCAACAGTGAGGTAGGTTCGTGACAAAGCATAACCAGAGGGAATCATGGAATAGACCTTGGCCAGTACAGGGCGTAGGCTTTCGGAGCCTCCGCGTAGTGCCTAAATTGACGGCGGCGGGAGGTCGCCTTTTAAAACGCCGACGAATCACGAGATTTTCGAAATGAAATGAAATGTATTTTATTGCCATAATAAAACCACATAAGATGACAAGTGTCGCTGAAGGTCGATTTAGTAATAACATGATTTACATACATCGTGCATGCCAGCAAATGATACTCTTCTTGATCGTGACATTGTGTAGAGGAGCAAATGGCGGCCAAAAAGGGCTCTAGTTTTCGAGATACCCCTACCGGAGGTATAACAAGCTGTATTTGGTATCAAAATTTTCGGTAGAACCTCTACTTTTCAGAACTGGTGTTGTACTTTGAGAAAGTTGGGGGCAACATGGTTAATTAACCCCTTTCCTGCCAAACCGTGTGAAAATTGAGCCTGTTTGTTCCATTGACACAAAAATGCATTTTCTGCCCATATTGGACTGTTTTCTTATCGACAGGCATCTGTAGGTATCTTTTCTGACATATTTAACGGACATCTGACTCTCAGGGGTGGTCCAAGGCCCCCAGAATGAAATTTTAACCCTTTTTCCTTCGTTTCGTTTTTAGGAAAGGCCCTTATGGGCAGAACCCCAAGTCTGCCTTATTTAGGAGTACTCCACATGTTATAATCACAGAGGTGTCCTGTTGCACTAGCAATTAATTTGAGTGCCGCAAAAATTAAATCACGCCATTTTAACCCCTTCATAAATCACGCCATTTTAACCCCTTCATACTTATGATAACAGGACACCCAAAATTCAGCCATCAGTCTCATTTTCAAGATCGCTGACAGATGAATTTTATGCCAAGTTCAGTTCTACCAGCAATGAATGCACTTTCAGGATGCGACTCCACGAGTGGACTCTTCAGTATAGAGAGACGAACTGCGTACAATACGCTTCAAAAGCATCAAGATGAGTTGAAAGTGAAAGTGAAATGCCGACAGGGTACCTGTGCTGCAACTAATTTTGGTTGTTCGTAAATATCATAAGTCAAGTAGATTGCAAACACGGGGAAATATCTAAACTTCCTTGTCGATGTATGACTGACATCTGACCTAATTCATGACCCCTGGGCTCACCCATCCTTCGGAAATCAGGAATTATTAAAATCCCCTCCCCCCTTTCTCGGGCAGACAACAGTCCAAACGGGGGTACAGTAAGAACACCTGATATTCTCGGGACAGACTCCACTGTGACCCTTAACTAGAAGCTTTACTATCCATTTTTGCCTAAAAAGAATGATAGAGTAAAGCCTAGCGCACATCGACCTTGCGACTGGAAGCAACTGAACGCAACAGTCGCTATCGATGTGCGCGTTACCCGCACGTCCACATTGGTTATGACTGGTCATTGCAGCAACAAGTGGCACAATCCAGTTTTCAATCTGGAGCGCGCACATCGGACAGACAACTGTTCTGCAGCCGGTTGCACAAAAGTTAAAAAGATAAAAGTCTGTTAATTAAACTTTTCCTGTTAAAATCCCTAACTTGTTTTTAACTAACAAAACTAATATTTTTGGGATAAGTTAACACCAAGATAAACTAACGGTGATTTTTAACTTTTGTGCAACTAGTCCAGTCAAATTACTTGATTTAGGACCCCAACCCACCACTAATTGTAAGAAATTGTTTCTCTGTGGGAATCTCCTCTGACATACCCCAGGAATAACATATTTAAAATATAGAACGAAGGAAGGGGTGGAAGGGGTCTAAATATGCTAATTTATGTTAATTAGGTACGAACATCAAAGAAACAAGAGATACACCTGGAAATATTTATTTGTGCCAAAACAAAGCAATGGAATGCAATCTAAATGCATCTGCTGAGCTGCTAGACATCATAAAAACTGAAATTAGGTCACTGTTTTGAGTAGTTGGCTAAATAATAGTTAATAACGATGCTAATGAAGTGACGTTTTTATCATAAAATGACTTTTTGACATGAATTTGAGGATAAGGAGACAAAGTGATGAGACAATGATTCAAGTATGACAATTTGATCCTCTTTGGCACCCCAATGCTTTTTAATCTTCAGGGGTGCCATCTAACTAATTAAAAAGTTAAAACAATTGGCCCCCTCCACCTGATTCATTATGATTAGAGTCATGATTTCTTGAGTTACTTTTGCAAAACATCCTGATTGAAGGTGAAATTTGGAACAAAGCTTGGTTAATCTCAGCATATAGGCAAAGTCATTAAGAATCATTAGCAATCATTAATTTAGTATTAATTAGCAGTGATTAGATGCTTTTGAATATGGGATGCCATGTGGGCATTAATTCAGGAAATTTACCAGCAGTCAAGAATGTTCAACTTTCGTTTTCATGGAATGGTGGGTGTAGCACTGACCATGAACCCTTCAACTTTGTTGCCTGGAATGCCTCCTGTAATATATCGGGTCGGCATAAAAAAATGGACCGTACTTTGATGCTATATTACTCCATTATCTTTTTTTCAAACCGTTTCAAACTTTAGACATTCAAATGGCATGATGTTGGTAATATACTGACTAATTCTCAAGGTCATAGCTTGAGTAGTCTGTACATAGGGTTAAAATGAAAACATAGCCTCAAAAACGCACGTTCCGGTGAGCCACATTGCATCACCTGTCACGTGTCATGAGTAGAGGGCGCGCTGCATCTGTATGACACGTGTCAATCATGTGTTGTCTGGGAAAATTGTCTGGCTCTAGTGTCAGAGAAACTCTTCTACCAGATAGGCCCAAGTTTTGCTGAATCAAGATGGTTTTCTCCGCGGCGGACAGGGAATTGATCGCAACATGTTTCACAGAAAAGTGTTGGAGAGAGGTAAAAATTGTGAAAGAATTCCCTGGGAAAAATTGGAATAAAAGTTCCGTTTAACAATGTGATCAGAAAGTTGGAAAGGACAGATTCTCTAGAAAGGAAGTCAGAAGTGACTCCTTCATTCATAACTAAGGACGAGTGACCACTGCAGAGCCACGACCGCAATCCCATGGACTATTCCGTGTGGAATTCTCTGAGCGAGAAGGTTTTTGAGGGTCGCACGGAAAATTCACTGAGGATGAACTAAAAGCACTGCTGGAAAAAAAATACTCCTAAGGAGATTCGGGACTCAATCAGTTCATGGAAGAAACGTTTGCCCGCAGTCTACCGAGTAGGTGGAGGACCAATTGATGACCTTTTCAAGTGAAACAAGGTTGGACATCATTTTGAAATGTCCGGAACGTGCGTTTTTGACTCCTTTTTTTGATTTTGGTCCCATGGACAGAAATCTTAAAGGATAAAATTGAAATTTGGTCTGTATACTTAGAACATAATGGCTTTTGAGTGTGAAAATCTTTAGAAGCTGGCATAAGAGGGTTTCGGAGATATCGAGTGTCAAAGTACGGCCCATTTTTTTATGCCCACCCGATATAATTTAGAGGCCTTCTTTATTTTTTGGAAATGTCCTACATAGGAGCATAAGGAAAGTGAAAGGATCTGGACGGAAGAGGAAGATTAGCCGCACCCCCCAGGCTAAAATACACTAGAATATCCCTATTTCCGGGCTGTTTCCAAAAACTAGACCTACCTAAACTTGCAAACTAATAAAACCTCTTCCGTCCAGATCCTTTCACTTTCCTTATACTATAAATTTCTTGAAAATCTCTATGGCTTCCACAAAGCCTGTTTGAAATTCCGACGCACAATCAAACCTGTCAAGTACACAAAAGCTATTCATTACTTGCATGTATGAGCGGTGAGTAAGCATGCTAAAGACGTCATAGGCCTACGTACGATTTCGGTAATTTTCCATTCGTATTGTGATAATTCAAAGAAACCAACGTCATACGGTAGGCCTACATTATATATTGCGTTTGATCAGTGG
>NMRB01001176.1:148655-173046 GCA_002633025.1 Notospermus geniculatus
AACATGGCAGAGTATGGAAAGTGGACTGTTCAGAAACTTAAAAATGAGTTATCAAACAGAGGAGCGTCACTTACAGGTAAAAACAGGCAGAAAAAGTGATCTAATCATTTTCAACCTCAGATGCCTCCATCATTGACGTAATCATCATATCAGACTTGATATGTTGTCCATCACTCTCTTAGTGATGGCACAAATCGGCTCCTATAACCAGTTAACACCTAGAGCAATAGAAACAAGTTCTACCCTTAGGTTTTTATACCCTAGAAATCAAATGAGCTGATTATTTTTGATCTGAGATGTTTGGGTCATGGTGATCTCGACGTTCGATATCACGAAATTTGATATTTTGAGATTACTTGCCACACTGTCAACTGATCAACATGAAACAAGTCTTAATTCATGCCTGCTTATCCAAGGACAGGACTGTGGTAAAATTCTCAGCCTCATGTGTCCGGGTGATTGAGATATCATGAGATTTTGATATTTTCAAACTTGATAATTTGCAATATCTCTGCCCGTGGTTGAGGTAGAGACATGATATCACCCACACTAGTTATTGAGCATGCCCATTTCGATTATGCAATGATCTTGATGATCAGGTCAAGGTCAAACTTAATAATTTCAAATGTCTCTGTCTGTGGTGGCAGTGCAGGTTTGATAAAACCCATATTTAAGTCATTTAGGATGTCAATTTCGATTATGTAATAACCCTGATGATCATAGGTCAAGGTCAAGGTCAGAGGTCAAGGTCAAACTTCCGAAAGAAGTGATAAACAATGAAACTCACTGAACAGAAAGTGGATAGTATTACTTATAGTACAGTAGAGACCCCTATTATCGAGAGGTTGAAGTATATTCTGGATAGCCCCATTCGTAGCTACGAAGTGCAAATTTAAAAATTCAAGATGCGCCACAACTCTCTCAGTCTTACATGAACATGATATGCGAAAGGACGCTCTGGCAGCAGGGATATTTTATGGTACTAACCATTCCCTGAAATATATTGGAACATGGAAATGAAGTAGGATTTCGTATTTCGTACTTATATTTCGTCACGTTTCCGAAAACTCACTGATGTTCCTCAAAATTGAATTGTGATGTTGAAGAATGTAAAGCGGGCGGTTCACTCCTTTTTTCTGGTTCACTTTCCTTTCTCAAGTCCCTGTTCATGCAACAGGAGCAGTCAGCCGCGCATATTGCCAACAGATGGCAGCAAATTTCTAGCGGACCAATATACAGGAAAATCTACGTGACTGCTGCTCGATCAATAATGACTGGGTCCGCTATATGCATTGAATTGGGCCGTAGTGACACCTATTGGTCAACTCGCCGACAGCTCCTATTATGTTAGTGTGATTCAGACGACAAGCAGTGTGGACACGTTGTCCTGCTACAGCTAATGTCGCTGCCTCGCTCTTCACTCGCACGATTGATGCTGTCACTTCCCTTCTGTCTAAGAGTGCACACGTAGAGTTAGCCTTACCAAAACGGATCGTTTTACCGTACATGGCGCACGCCCCTTTGTAGGACATTTCCAAAAAATAAAGAAGGCCTCCAAATTATACATTCATACAGTACAGGTTGCATTCCATGCATCAAAGTTAAAGGTCCACCATGGTCAATGCTACACAGACCATTCCACAAAACGAAAGTTGAACATTATTGACAGTGTTATGTAAATTTTCTGAATCAATGCCCACATGGCATCCCATAAAAATTCAAAAGATTCTACTCATTGCTAATTAATAATAATTAATCATTACTAATGATTCTTTAATGACTTACCTGCCTATGCTGAGATTAACTAAGCTTCATTCCAAATTTCACCTTCAATCAGGATGTCTTGCGAAAGTAACTCAAGAAATCATGACTCAAATCAGAATTAATCGGGTGGAGGGGGCCAATTGTTTTAGTTTTTTTAATTAGTTACATGTAGATGGCACCCCTGAAGATTAAAAAGCAATGGGGTGCCAAAGAGGATCAAATTATCATACGTAACTCACTATCTCATCATTTTGACTCCTTATCCTCAAATTCATGTCAAAAAGTCATTTTTAGCTCACTGGGGTGAGCTATTACGATGGTGCTGCGTCCGTCGTCGTCCGTCGTCGTCGTCCGTTAGCAGGGCACGTTTCGTAACCGCTGGAGCTATTGATCTGAAACTTGGTACATACATGTATATACCCCTAGGTCAGATGACCCACGACACCAAGTTTCGGTCCCATTCGACTCTCAGTTTGGCCACCAGGTGGCGGAAAAACACAAAAAGTGCAATAACCCCTGAACTAATGACTAGATCATCTCCAAATTTTTATCATAGGTGTAGCTAATAAGGATACTTAACATATATAACGGGTTTTTGATTTGACCTACTTTTTAAGGTCACAGAGGTCAAAGTTCGACAAAACTGACGAACCTGCCACAGTTTGTCATTATTTCACCGAGCGACTTCATATCTTGCATAAACATGCATTGGAGCAAGAATATATAAGTACCAAGAATGTACAACTCAAAACATGTGCCAAAAGTGAGTTTACTAATTTGCCTTTGGTGAACCTGTAACTGAAGGGATGTTAATTTGTGAAGGATTATGGTGTAGAGAAGATCATTACGAACAAAATGACACCTCCCGCAGTTATGTGCACTCAGAAATAACCGAGCTACAGAGTAGTTTTGAATGGACCATATTTTCGACAAATTGATATCGTACTTGATCTCGGGGTCGGGCACTCTGACCTAAACAACAAATCCATGGTTTCACCAAAACCAAAAAAAATTTGTACGCTAGTAATATGTCTGTTACTTTACATAAGAATATTGCCGATATTCTAAATAATACAACTCAGTCAACAACCGTTAAATCTAAACATTGGTTATTAAATTCGAAGGCCTATAATTACCGTACGCCCTCTATTATCAGAAAACGTAACTTAATGCCCATCCGTTTGATTGATTACTAAGTTGTACATTCTTGGTACTTATATATTCTTGATTGGAGGGGTACCTTAAAAAATACCAAGTTTCGGCCCGATTGGACATCCAGTATGGCCGCCAGGTGGCGTAACCTGAAAATCAAGTAAGATCTACATGTATTACTCGGGAACGGCTTGACACAGAATGCTCAAATTTGACATTTACCCCCATCTAGATGACCTTTACAAGCATGTCAAATTTCGGCCTTATTTGACTTCAAACTTGGCCACCAGGTGGCGTAACCCAAAAATCATCAAAGTGCTGTAACTCAGGAACGCCTTAACCCAAAGTGCTCCAATGTGCCATCTGGCCCCCTGCAGATGACCTTTATGTCCATGTGAAGTTTCGGCCCGATCGGACATCCAATATGGCCACCAGGTGGCATAACCCGAAAATCATCAAAGTGCTGTAACTCAGGAAGGACTTGCCCCAAAGCGCTCCAATGTGCTATCTGGCCCTCTGCAGATGACATTTATGTGCATGTAAAGTTCCAGCCCGATCGGACATCCAATATGGCCGCCAGGTGGCGGCCATATTGGATAATCTCCATGATCTCAAATTATCAAAATTCTGATAATCTCAAATATCTCAGCAACCACTCGACAGATTTTGATGAAACTAGCACCAAAATCCTTAGAAACTTCCATTCTGTCAAAAGTACTATAAAAATAAAAATATAATCACAAAATAAAAGGTGTTGATTTTCAAGTTTTTTTCTGACAAGCAATTACATAATTTTGATATTTCGAAATTTCCAAAATTTTGATGCAGAAATCTGACCAACAAGTTTTCCTTTCACATGCATCAAACCGTATCAAAATTGGTTCCGTAGTATTTGAAATATTCAAGATATCAAGTGTAGATAAACATCAGTCAATGCCTGTACCTCCCTCTGTCATTAGACTATGTCCAACCCAGTGAGCACATGGTCCATGGACCATTTCATATGATAAAAACGTCACTTAGTTAGCATCGTTATTAACTATTAATTAGCTAACTACTCAAAATAGTGACCTGATTTCAGTTTTTATGATGTCTAGCAACTCAGCAGATGCATTTGGATTGCATTTCATTGCTTTGTATTGGCACAAATAAAATATTTCCAGGTGTATCTCTTGTTTCTTTGATGTTCGTGCCTAATTAACATAAATTAGCATATATAGACCCCTTCCACCCCTTCTTTCGTCCTATATTTTTAATATGTTATTCCTGGGGTATACCTGAGGAGATTCCCACAGAGAAACAATTTCTTACAATTAGTGGTGGGTCATGTGACAGTTTGACTGGACTTAACCGGCCCCTGAATGCTACACGGAAATTGTCGATGTCTGCCGATTGGACCACTCGGGAGTCCGTCACATGACCTGGCGTACTCCACAAACAAAGGGAAATTCATTGCCAGAGCGCGCACATCGAAAGCGACGGAAGACAACTAGACGCAAGGGCCCAACGCGCCGCGTAGCGGCCAACAGCGAAGCTAGCCCAAGACTTGTCACGGGTCAGTCAATAGAATTGGACTTATAGGTGAAATGCGCCTAATAGTGTTCAGATGGAATATATCGGACGGTTGGTTCACGTTTTTAGTGGCTGTGAACGTAGATGGGTACATTATGTAGCGATATACTGACAGATTTGCTGGGGACTTGCTCTGTGGATGTTGTGAAATGCGATTTTTGTAAGATTATTCTGATTTGTGACGTCATTTCTATTATCATAAAAATATGTTGAGCAGCTGGGATGTATTCATAAACATTTATTCAGCAGCCAGCATCATGGCCGGCTGGCGCATTGGTAGAGCGTCCGGCTATGAATCCGGGGCGCCGGGTTCGAACCTTGCGATAGGCGATTTTTTTCACCCGTCTGTTTCTCTGTTTATTTTTCAGCTGAATCTGTTTCTCTGTTTTTTTTGGCTGAACACTTTTATTCGCAGGACGAATATCTCCCCAGCCCTTCCATTTCCCTACAAATCTGCATTTGCTAATAAATACTTATAACAAGAGATCCCTGTCAGCTGTCCTGCATTCAGAGAGACTTTTCACTAAAGTCTCTCTGAATGCAGGGGCAGCTGACGACCATCGACATTCCCCTTCCAGCCACCAAAAATAACATCCCAACTAACGTTCAAGACTACTGGATGCAACGGTCGGCAACGAGTAGAACATGAACAACTGGCTGTAACTAGCTGCAACGGTCGGCAATAGCGTTGCCGGGGCACGCACATCGACATGTTTGAGCATCTGATCAGTTGCTGCTGTTAGCAGCCAGTCGCACCGTTGCCGGAAACGCCATTGCCGGTAGTTGCTTCCAGTCGCAAGGGATAAGGGATAATTGAGCCTATCGCACATCGACCTTACGACTGGAAGCAACTACCGGCAATGGCGCTTCCGGCAACGGTGGGCGACTGGCTGGAAACAGCAACAACTGATCAGTTGCTTAAACAGATCGATGTGCGCGCCCCGGCAACGCTATAATTGCCGACCGTTGCCGCTAGTTCCAGCCAGTTGCTCATGTTCTACTCGTTGCCGACCGTTGCTTAGTTCTCTTCAGTCGCTGTCGATGTGCGCGCTCTGGCAATGAATTTCCTTTGTTCGTGGAGCACACCTGGTCATGTGATGGAATCAGGTGACCCACAAAATGACTCCCGAGTGGTCTGATCGGAAGACATCGACAATTTCCGTGTAGCATTCAGTTCAGTTGCCTGTTCGATGTGCGCACTCCAGATTNTCCCGTGATTTTTCACCCCTGAATTTCCTCCTCTAGTAGGGTATTGAAGGCGGAGAAACAACAGCAAAAGGCAACTGCAAAATATAAGCTGTAAAATGTAAGCTGTATTAAGGTGAAGGGATACCTAAGAGAGTTTTCCCCCAAAAAGTTATTTCAGCTACCCGTTGTAAACTACACTGTAGGAAAAGTAGTGTTATAATAACACTAAAAAACGGTGTCAGCTTAACACCGATTTAGAGTGTCCAATAGCTCCCAACACCGAAAAGTGGTGTTAAATAATTAACACCAAAATGGGGTGTTAAGCTAACACCCACATATGGTGTTAACTTATAAACACTGAATCTTGGTGTATACCTTACACCGAAAAGTAGTGTAGGAAAGTTTAACACCATTATTAACACTCATTTTCAGTGTCAGCATTACACTACAAAACGGTGTCTTTACAACACCATCAAATGGTGTTAAATTCAAATGGTGTTAAATCAACACTGCAGAGAGTGTAAATTTCACACCTAAAATGGGTGTTTATACCACTAGAAGACTAGTTGATTCAACACCCAAATATGACTTCAATGACCTAGCAGAGGCAGATCAATATGAAATAATTACAAGACGCAAGTAAAAAAATACTATTTTATTTGGCACACTATCACAACATGTAATTCTATGTTAAACTATTCACTGGCTCGCTCTTATTCTCTTTCACACTATCACTCTATTCTATACAAGTAAAATCTGATATCAATGACAAATATCACATAGATGATCCAAAGAGAAGAAAAGCACAAAAATTGACACACAATATATGATAAATAAAAAGGCAATTTCCAGAGTGTTTGCAAATTTTCGACCCCAACCGGAGTCTTCTTCAGGCTGGAACTTTACAATCCGAAACTCTAGAACAGGACTGTTCTAGAGTTTCGGATTGTAAAGTTCCAGCCTGAAGAAGACCCCGGTTGGGGTCGAAAATTTGCAAACACTCTGGAAATTGCCTTTTTATTTATCACAAATATCACATAAATGTACAAATGAAGATTCACCACAAAATGCTTAAGTCATCACAGAACATGTCCTGACAAAACATGTCATCACTCTTTCAAACTAATTATCACTGTTCAATGACAAAGGATCACATAAATGTACAAATGAAGATTCACCACAAAATGCTTAAGTCATCACAGAACATGTCCTAACAAAACATATCATCACTCTTTCAAACTAATTATCACTGTTCAATGACAAAGATCACATAAATGTACAAATGAAGATTCACCACAAAATGCTTGAGTCATCACAGAACATGTCCTAACAAAACATATCATCACTCTTTCAAACTAATTATCACTGTTCAATGACAAAGATCACATAAATGTACAAATGAAGATTCACCACAAAATGCTTGAGTCATCACAGAACATGTCCTAACAAAACATGTCATCACTCTTTCAAACTAATTATCACTGTTCAATGACAAAGATCACATAAATGTACAAATGAAGATTCACCACAAAATGCTTAAGTCATCACAGAACATGTCCTAACAAAACATGTCATCACTTTTTCAAACTAATTATCACTGTTCAATGACAAAGATCACATAAATGTACAAATGAAGATTCACCACAAAATGCTCAAGTCATCACAGAACATGTCCTAACAAAACATGTCATCACTCTTTCAAACTAATTATCACTGTTCAATGACAAAGATCACATAAATGTACAAGTGAAGATTCACCACAAAATGCTTGAGTCATCACAGAACATGTCCTAACAAAACATGTCATCACTCTTTCAAACTAATTATCACTGTTCAATGACAAAGGATCACATAAATGTACAAATGAAGATTCACCACAAAATGCTTAAGTCATCACAGAACATGTCATCACAGAACATGCCAACATCGTAATTTGAAACGAACTTTGAGCTGCCAAAAACTGACAGTGCTATCCATCTGAGGGGACAATGAAGTCTGGAATTCTGGTCTTGGTTCCCTTGTAGTCACGTAGTATAGTCAAGAATCAGATTACCGGTACTGGTATTTACTATTTCATGGAAATTTTATCTGAATCATAACAACCTACATGACTGAGAGGCACATATACAAAGTTTTAATAATAGCCGTCACTTTCCACCTTATGTTCACAGTCACCACAACTTATTGTGGAACGCATTCAACGACTTCAAGCCATCAGGCTGACTTGCCTGCACACCACAGATGTACTTCTCGATGTACAACAGGCTGAGCTTTACATAATTGTTGTACCTCACGTTCAGTATGTAGTGCAGACCCATCACAGTCATGATGGCTTCCTTTACTGATGCCACTTTCCCTACGATAGCCCCATCTGCGACAACACCGACGCCCGAAATGTCTGTGCTGGTCCCCAGGATTATTACTGACGGCTGATTCCGACCACACAAATCATCTAAGACATCCCTCAAGGTTGCATTGGCCTGAAAATATTTAAAAAAATCAACTGACTTCGGTCTAGATTAGGAATAATCAGCTATCACTCCTCAATTCTGACTAAGTTACAGCAGATGGAAGGAAATTATTTGTGTGGAGCATAGAGGCCCTACCCTAAAGGAGCCTTGATTTTCTTGCCTCACAAGTATGCAATTATTACGTCCATACATACCGCATAAAAATCGATGAGAAATCTGTGCACCATTGGGAAGGGTTTCTTTGAGGTGGTCGGCAGGAGGTACGGGAGCAAAGCCATAGCAATTGCATGCAGTGAATCTAAAATACAAAATAATACAAAATACATGTATGTAATTCATAACATCATTATAGAATTGTAGATTCGTCATGTTCTGACATTTGCTGGAGGGTCAGGGGCGATATTCACGAAGTCTTCGCAAGTCTGTCGTTTGGCTGCACTTTGTTCATTGTTCACTGACTGCATTACAATAGATTTGCAAACGCTTCGTTATTATGGCCCCTGTTTCACTGGCCAAATTGTAGAAAAGTGTATGTTGCAGTGATTTCTCGTGAAGTTGTTTCTCAATGAAGTAATGCAGAAATTACTCAGATCATACAGAATTCAGTGTTGTAGAGGTTTCTGTCTGAGCGAAGGATTATTCAACTCTGGTAAATTAAGGCAGACCTACCTTCTGTAAGATCCTCCACTGACTGAACTGGTTGGAGTAACTTTGCAACAGGATGCCCTGATGCAAGAGATTTCATGCTTGATGCAAACTTCACAATGCGCTTTGACAGATCGGTGATTTTTCCAAGATTCTGTGCAAGCTCGGTGACCCCCAACTTCGTTATCATGCCAAAATCTTGGAGGACCTGAAGCAGTACAAGAAAGAAGTCCATTTTAAAGTTTCTGAGGAAAAATATTGAGGAGTTTTTCCACTACTCTGTCGTTTGATTTCAACACATTCACCACCAGATTTGACCAAAACATACTGGTATAATTAGGTAAGTCACCAGCAACAGGCATTTTATTCCATACCATCTCTTGTACAAACTTAGCAATAATTAGATCATATTGACAATCGATCATAAACGAAATGATCACCATTCAGAAGCAAGTCTCATCACATTAACTTCCTCCGCATATTAGACCTGCCTGGTATGGCTTTACATGTACTTACACAGGAATATCTCCTCAGTGCTGGCCAGTGCTTCAGTGCATCAGCAGCTGTCAGGGTACTCTCTATGATTTCCTGGCAGCGGAGGGAAAACGTTTTTTCCATTAGTTTGGCGATTTTCCTGCAGTTCTGTTCGCCTTTTCTTTTTGACATTTCCCTTTTAATTTCCTGTAAGTGAATCATTAAAGATCCTGAATAGGAAATGAAAAAAAAAACCCCGGCTATCTCAGCAGCTACCACCATTCACTAAATATCATCAAATATCGAAGTTCATAGTGTGGTGGCCTGGTGGAAGAATGTGTCCTGGTTGAAATGTCACAGGAATATTTTTTGAACAAATGCAGTAATAATATTCTGAACAAATGCAGGGCAGTATTCATAATAGAATTTCCTAAATTGAGTTTTTTAAAATAAGAATTGTGATTTGAATTTCTGGTTGAATCGAAGCATTTTGCAATCACTGTGAGTCATTATTAGATCAGACTTAAGGCGGATCAAAAAGCACCATATTTAAATGCACAACTATCAATCATCAAGTTACCTCTTTGTCTGCTTTCATGTCTTTCTCTTCTTCCTCATTCAGAGTGACATCACAGCTGAGGAAGCGACGGCTTTCATTATGGCTGCTGACCTGCGATTTCTCCCTATTTTTGTAGCGCTCAATTTCCTTCTCTTGTCGTGGGCTTAACACTCCTAACCGTTTCATCTTCCTGTTTACGTTTTTCCCCTTCTCAACTAGTGAAGTGATGTACGAATTCTGCAAAAAGCAAACAAATTTGTAAACACCTGACAAACTTCTCATATTGAAGCCTAGCATACACCGCACTTGTGACTGGAAGCAACTGATCCGATTACTTGTTGGTGATGGCTGCACGCACAGTGCCATTTCAGCACCTGGGAAAAACTAGGAGCATCCTATCAGTTGTCATGACCCGACGCAACCACGAACATGTCACTGGTGACTGGCAGCAACTCAGGTCACATCCGGAGCGTTGATACTCGATTTCATTTGGAAAACTAGCGCTTATCAAGTTGCGAGCCCACCGCATACATCACGGCGAATGAATGAAACTGGATACAACTAGTCGCTACAAAGCTGAATATGTGCAATTTGCGGCGACTGGCAATCGCAAATCCTATTTCGATGAGCTACAAGGTTGCATATATTTACCTCGTATCAGAGGGTTTCTGCTGGCAATAGCCAGAAGAGCCAAAAGCCACTTTTAAAAGAAATACTAAACGGCAGAAGTACAAACAATACACATGTATGTACATGTACTAACCACTGTCTCCTGATATGACCTCTTTTGCTTTAATGCTGGATATTTCAGGACCAATGCATGGGCAGCATCACTGCGGACATTTCTATCACAGTAGCTGAAAATAAAGAAGAGAAAAGGGTTAAAGCTTGCAAACATTTCTATTTGAGGCAACAAAACCAAAGAAGGGAATCAACTGGGCTAAACAGGTTTCCCACGTGAAGTCACAATCCGCACATTATATGCCATTTTGTTTTTACATGGATTTGTGTGGAAGTTTTGACGCCGTCGGTGACCATGTTCATTTAGGCTGGACTGCACTCTTCTACAGCACGTCTTATGGACGACATTTGCATAGGCTTCAAACATGTCAAACAATGTGTAGCAGTAAACAAAGTGTTTGCCACTGAGTGACACTGTTTAAATCCAGCGAGGCCTTTCTTCATTAGTTTAGAAGCACACTCTGGCATGGGCAAGTTTTACTATAAAGCAGATAACATGAAGCAACTCACTTTTCATCCTTGCTGTAACTTATGACCTTGTTAAATAAGGGGGTCAATATTTCTGCCTGGCTGGCCCTGGTCACCTTGCCAGTTTCGAAGGACTCCTTGGCCAAGGGCCCGAACACTACATCATCAATGGGGAAATCGCCTGGGTATGGCTTCTTAGGTTCCCTGACCCTCTTCTTAGTTCGACTTGGAGGCTGATCAGTAGGTGGCGGATCTTGCTGACTCTCTAATACTGCCTGATGCCCCGTCTGTGTCTCGCTCCCATCGTCGTCATCATCATCAGACAGTACACTGCCATGTCCGTCACTTCGCATGTCTGACTCTTCCCCCATTCGCTGCCTCTTTTCAACATTTGTGGCATCTTCCCCATCATTTTCATCGTCATCACNAGCCACTCAATTTGACTGGCATGAAAAATTCTACCAAATATCCGCCCAAGTGAGTAGACATCCGTCAATGTGCTTTGCCGTGCCCCCGGCACATTTCTCAGTTCAAATGCCAGATGGCGGTGCTTGGCATTGTAGATTTTCCTTTCTACCTCTGTTAGGTTGTAAACTGCAGGATGCGAAACGTGAGTTGCTTTACCAAAATCAACAATCTTTGGAATAAGTTCCCCTGAGACCACTTTTTGAAACATAATATTGTCTTCCTTCAAGTCATTATGTAATATGCCTTTCTGGTGCATGAACTGCATGGCTTCCAGCAAATCTAAGCAAAGCAACATCCACTTTTCATCATTCCACTGGTGTTCATCTTTGTTCCACAAAATGTCACAAAGCCGCAATGTTCTGAAGTCAGACTTTGACACAGTTATCAGTTCCATCACAACCGAATCACCAGAAGCTCCAAACGTATATGGAAAATGCACATTCTCACATAGCATCATCATCACACGGGCCTCAAGAAGAAAATTGATATACTTTTGTCTGTCACAGTTTTTTGGTCTCTTTATAGCCACATGAGTACCAAAAGTCTTCATAATCCCAACAACAACTGTCCCAAAAGCACCAGTACCCAAAACAACCTCTTCCCTATGTTCTCCCAGCAACGGTTCAACAACTTGTGTCGAAAGTTGCACAACTTTGTACTGCAGTCTCCCAAAAAGAAAGTCAGAACTATGTCTGTTTCTATGCACTGATTGCTTTAACAAAGCACTAGTACCAGTACATGTATTTGATGGTGGTTTTGAGAAACGTGCCTTCTCCAACTCCAAACCAAGCACCTTGGTTCGAAGCACACGTTTTGCATGTCTTTCCCTTACAAGTTCTTGCTCAGCTACTTAGAGGGCATTTGAAATTTTTGTAACTTTTTCTTCCACCGCTAGTTTCTTTTCCTTTCTCTTCTCAACTTTATTCGCACGACGGCGTCTTTTTGCATCCATTGACCTACGATGACAGCTGTTAAGTTTTTCATTCTTAGAATGCTGCACATAAGTACTACACTCAATTTCATCTGAAATGAAATTGAACAAGAAATGTGTAAAAAAGACATCAGGCAGTGGTGTTTGAACTTCCCGAGACAAGGTCCGTTGGAGACAGTTTAACTCAAGGCCGCTAGGCGCCTCTCCACGTGCCAGTTTTCTCGCGCAAGTTGGCTAAATATTAATAAGTTATTTATATCAAGCGCCTATGAACTGTCAGTGGCGCTTCACAATAAATAAGAAGAGGTGAATCAAAAATATTGTCTAAAAAGATGAGTGTTTGAATTGGATTTAAAAGCCTCAAAGACTGAATTAGTTTTTAAAAATTTAGGCATGCCATTCCAGAGCCTCGAGCCTATACATGTATGGACAATTCGACTGCAAGGTTTATGAAAATTGATACAATCTCTGCCAAAACTGACATCACTGCTAAGGTGAATCGGCTGGCGTTGTACATGTACTTGTAGCCTATACTATACATGTAGATCGATTGCGGACCATAATTTGACCAGGGTAGTCTCTTTTTAGCGGGCATGTGACATGTATGAGATTGCCTAGCTAATGCCTTGGCCTACAGTCCAAAGCCTGGATTTGGATCATCATTCATATATTCAATACGGTAACTTCAGGGGTTGGTACATGTACACCCCCTGAGTGAGACTAAAAAATTCCATGGTGTTTCCACATTTTTCCATGAGATCGGTGTTCTCCAAGGGTTTTGGTCTAAGAGGGGCAGCGGTGGGCGTGGTGCTGAAGGCACTGCGCGAGGCGCGAAAGGCGCCTTCTTGCAAGGGGTCTGCATGGGGGCCTGCCCCCAGTGAAATTTGGATTTTAGGTGTCTGAGATGCATTTTCTGAGCATCTGTGATGCATAATTGAGCGATCTGAATCATCAATATTAGGCCGGACGGATTTTTAAGTGGGCCGGGCCGCTTTTAAGAGGGGTGGATTTTGCCATCGGTATTTACAATGTAGGGGCGGGGCCACCAATTTTTGACTGGTGATGAGAACACTGGAAATATTTTCCAGATTTCCATTGGAATTTATTTTTCGGTAATTTTGATATATAAGTCCTTACAAACTTCACATTCAAATGATGCTAATCCAGAGGTCCATTATCTGCCAGTGTTGCCACGTGTTTCCCATGGGCAACAAAGTTTGTGATAACTCAAACCAAGCTGTCAAATCTAGACAAAACATTCATCACAGCTCACTGGAAACAAACTGAGCTTGGGAACGGGGTTTATTCAAGACTCGGCATGCCTCAAACTGCCAACTCACTGTGTACACTGTATGTACATTGGAATTGCTGACATTTGCACAATGCATCCACATAATGTCAAACATGAAGAGTTCCAATGCAGGAAGAATTTTATGCAAGGTTTTCATTAATTTTTTGAAAAAAACATGCAATTATAATACTGGCAATCACCGATGTAGAGTACCGGTAGCGGTACTCCTGCTGGGCTATGCTCAGGATTTGAACTGCATGGAATTAGACTGCATTTATCACCCAATTCAACAGCTAAACTGGCTGAACAACATCAAAATTACCTTCATAAAAATGTGAATTTTCCCAGATTTCCAATCTCGTCATGACCCAGCCGACCAGAAACTTAAGCTGGTCATCTGTTTTCAACCATCTTTCCACAAAATGCGGACAATGGCATCAGCCATGGACTCAATTGAACAATAGGGAATTTTGCACAATTCTATCCGGTATTTTGACTTCATAAGAATCACCAGGTCCCCCTATAATTGCTCAACTGTCCCTTCAATAATCAGGAACAGATCCATGATTTCAGAAAAGAGGGGGTGCACTATGCTAGAAACATTGAAATACCCTGTGGTGAATTTTCAATGATTTGCTCCAATCCAAATTACAATTTCACGATCAATTTTTGTTGACCGAAGGGCATAAGGGGAGCGTGTGCTCCCTGGATATGATCCTGAAATCAAATCACAACTTTCAGTCTCGTCGTTGTACCTCACCAACCCAAAAAACTGATTGTTCATGTAATGTTGTTATGTTACATGTTGTTTATCAAATTTTTTGCTTTGAACTGAAATTTGAAGAATGGCACAAAAGGCATGGTTTGAATCACAGTGAATTCTGAACATTTTTTCACACTTGATTAGCTTATCTGACTTAACAACATCACAATTACATGTATGTAGGCCTAACCACCACAAAGTAACAACATCAAAATCACCGCACCTTCATAAAAATGTGAATTTTCCCAGATTTCCAATCTCGTCATGACCCAGCCGACCAGAAACTTAAGCTGGTCATCTGTTTTCAACCATCTTTCCACAAAATGCGGACAATGGCATCAGCCATGGACTCGATTGAAAAATCAGGAATTTTGCACAATTCTATCAGGCACAATATTTTGACTTGTGCAGGACCGGTATTAGATTAGAATTGCCAGGTCCCCTTTCTTTGGTCAACTGTCTCTTCAATCACGGAAGAATTGTACTTTTGACAGTACAATCAGGTTAATACCCTGTTCAGATGATGAAACTTGCTTTTCAACAATAGGTTAATGGGGTTCATTCAGAAGAACGGTCGGATATCACTTCTTGAACACAATGATGACAATGCACACATTCACAAAAGCATGAAAAGCACTCATTCATTCACCAGATCAGATGATCATCATGTTCATTAAGAATTAATCATGTTATTGTTAATAGGCTAGCTACCACTGCCACTTAGACCGGTACGGCACCACGGGCACGGTAATAGGCCTGGCCTATAGATTTCTTTTAAAAAAGAAAACACCCACTTTAAGCCCCATTAATTTTTAGTAGGCCGCCTAGGGCCTTGGATAGGGACAAGCTCGGCAGCACAATGCACACAAAAATGTACGCCTCCACAGCGTGCTCACCTGCTTGCTCAATGCATGCGCATGCACATGCATGACATGTGCTGGCCCACAATACATACACACGTCGCACTGCACTAATTGCGATCAATGACCCGATAAAATTTTCCTGATTTTTCTTACCCTTAAGCTTCTTGCACACCTCTTCTGGCTGCTTCAATTCAACCTTTGCAACTTGATAAACCTCGTCAACAGTGAGATCTGCTGCCATTGTTCGATGAAACTTGGAAGGAAGCGAGAAAAAAGAGAAGTGTTGATCGATTGTCTAATCATTAATGTCCTGCAGGTAGACTGAACTGGTAAACAAAGGAATTTCCCGCCGATGCTCGCGGGGGTCACGGGCTGTACGACGGCCGTGACGTCACATTTTTCTTCGGTGAGGAATCACCCAGCCAAATCTAAGAAGTATTATTCCATAAAATGATGCTGTAGGCCTAAATTTTTTAGAAAAAAATTCTCATAAACCTGGAGCAGAGAAAGATGTTTTTAAAATAATTAGAAAATAAAATACCGGTAGGCCCTTTACGCCGCACTGACGACTGACACTGAGGTCACATGACACATGAACAAAATGGTGTCTTCCTCGGGTGTGTAAACATGCTGAGATTTAGGCTAAAAACATGAAAAAAGTTAGCCTTTAGGGGGCGTATAGGCCTACTAAGTGCCTACTCTCATCGCAATGTTCGATGTGTTGTAGTTGTAGGCGCACATGACAAAAGGTAAGGCTCATAGGCCTAGTTCTTGCCATAGCTAGGGCAGGCCTACCGGTCTGTGTACACATCTTATCTTGTGTTGTGTAGGCCTACATATACCATCCATGCATCATGTCATTCACTGCACTCACTGCACAGCTGCCTGCCTGCATGACGGACCCTGGGCTACTAGTTGCGCAGGCCCCACAGGCCAGCCTAGGCAAGCTACTGGTAGGCTACTGGGGGTGCTACCGTGGTATACGGTATGTACATTACTTAAATATACCTACGGTACCGGTACATTACCTCACCTGCATGCATAGGCCTAGGCCGCCCTAGGTAGGTTGGGCCTGGTCTGTATATAGTTTATAGTAGTAGGCTAGCCTATGCTTAGCCCAGGCCTTCGATTCGAATAATAAAAATTTAAATGTTGTGCCTAGGCAAGGCCAGGTATGAGGGATGAGGTGCAAGTAAGTAGGGTACAAGTTAGGGGTGTAGCCTATATTATATGTCACCAAAATTTGGTAATGATAGTGCATGCATCAGGAAATCTTGGCCTTTGAGCTGAACTTGTGGAAATATAATCCCCAGCGATCCACTACTCAAACAAAGATCACTCAAGCGTGAGCCCAATTCTAAGAAGTTAGTGCTGAGCACCCTCCCTATGCTGGTCAAAACAGCTAATTGCTGTGCATTGTGCAAGGCTCTTAGTACCAGTCTTTATAGCAATAAATACAAGAAACAAGGAACAAGTCAGGATTATGTAAACAAACTAATGGCTGAGTAAACATACTGCGTTGATAATCCTTACCCCGATTTGCCGAGCATATCGGGGTGAGAACTGGAATTCAGACAGAGGCAAAGAAAACGTAATATGCTTTAATTTCAGATGTATGAGTGCTTTATTTGTAAAGGAAGGGGACTTCCTGAGTTCAATTATGTGCAAGAAACTGCCAGGAGATTGAAGCGTCACCTCTTCGGGACCCATGGATTTGAAAAGAATTTTCAAGTCACTTGTGGAATGGATGGGTGTACTGTCAGTATTTCATCAGTGAAGGCGTTAACTTACCACTTACAAACATACCACAATGGCACTGAATGGACTCCAACCTATGCCAGTGTTTCAAGTGCATGTAATACTGCAGATTCAAACTCGGAAGACATGGAAGAGGGGCATTATCAACTCAACAGGAATGATCCCGTTCGTAATGATGATAGGGTTGGCCACGTCAATGAAGTCAGTCATGTCAGTGACAGTGAGCCAGAACAGATGGATTTTCATTGTGAGGATGATACTGTTTCTGAAACAACAGGTCAACATGTTATTGATGAGGATGTGAGTGTATACCTTAAGGAATTAGAGAAGACGAATCATACTCGGATGTTGGAGGCATGTTTAGGTTTAGCCAGGCTGAAAGCCGAAAATAACTTAACAGATGTGGCTGTTGAGAGCATAAAGGCATATGTAAAAGGGTTGCTTACACATTTGGTTAGTGTTATGATTGGAGGCTGTAAAAAGCAAGCCGATGAAAGAGAACATGAAAATCTGAAACTCGTGTGGGATCTTGGACAAGGCCTAGCCAATCCATATTACGGCCTAACAGAGCATAATCTCATGAAGTGCATGTCTAAGGAGTTTGGATATGTGGTGAGCACATTCGTGTATTTAAATACTTGGTCAATGTTGCAAATGCAATTATCATGGGTTCGTAGTGAGCATATTACATTTTTTGGGCTCCTGCACACCACTGGCATGATTGGCGTGGCAGCATTTGCGAATTGAATTTGATGAGATTTTAAATTTCTGTTGTTGGGGTAACGTAAATGATACTTGGTAACGTACGTATGTTGATTGCTACTCTGTTGTGGTGAATAATTTGGAGTGGCACATACATGTAACACATCATCGTTATCCTGGCATGCCTTGATTGACAGTGTGTCCATTAAAATGTACATGTGTTCGTGTATGTCAGGGTGCCAGATGAAAATGAAAACTCATCCAGATATAAAAGAACAATAACATTTCTTTGCAGGAACCCAAAACAATCGCGCTTTTAGAAGAAGTCACACTTCAAGGTACAATCTCTCACAAGATGCAATACATCTCGGTCATTGAGACCTTGAAACTTCTCTTCAAAGATGACGCCTTTCTCAATCAGGTGATTACATATTTACATGAATCAAAAAGAAAAATGAATTTTTTTCTCTGGCATTTTCTTCTCTAGCTCTGAGGATGGCAATTTTTTTCCATTCAACATCTAATACTTTTTTAACAGTATTTTGTTTGTCACGCATTGGGACATTTTTGATACGTGTAAGAATCCTGTGCCATATTGCTAGCACGCAAGTCTATTGTTTTGGCAACACATGCCCTATTGCATGTATTGTTCACTCTGACTGCCTTAATATCAACAGATTTTCCTTCACAAAAGGTTGCAAAGGCTTGATGTACATGTACTGTAAATTCATTCTGCTTTATTCCCATTTTTTATTGCTTTCATGTCATATTTCACTTTATTTTAGGTACATACACAACGTGAACAAGTGGATGGTTTGTTAGTGGATTTCTGTCATGGGGATTACTACAGGCAGCACCCATTGTTCCAAAATAATCCCAGTGCCATGCAGTTGCAGCTGTACTATGATGATTTTGAAGTAGTTAATCCTCTAGGGTCAAAAACATCAGTGCATAAAACAGGTATGTTTGCTTTCGAAAGATAGATGTGATTCCAGTACTCTTGTCTGCAAAGGAATTTCTTGAGGAGAAAAACTAAATTGAATGTTCTAATTTGTATGGTAACCTTCAGTCATTCTTTCTTTGGAGGAGATCCATCATCAAGGTCACCAAATCTTGGTCTACTGTAGTATCTGGGTCGATGGAAATACATGTATGCTGCAGCAAGCCAGCACAAACGTGTGTAAGAAGAAAACTATGTGCTTTGGGGGGGGGGGGGGTGATTGCACCCTAATCAGACTGGACAATGTCATACATTTACCTCTTTTTTTGTGTTTGCTGATGTTGCTTCCATTGTATGTTTCTATTGCAGGTGCTCTGTATTACACTTTCTTGAACATTCATCCAGAGTTCCGATCAAGTTTGAGACATATCTTCCTACTTGCATTATTTTACACCAATGATTTGAAGCACCCAGAGATTGGCTGGAAGCCTATTCTGGAGCCCCTTAATAAAGAGCTCAAACTCCTGGAGTCGGTAAGTATCAGCGGCATGCTAATTCTGGAATTTCCACGCAATATAAGTTTAACATCAAAGTTGTCTCAAATTTGAAGGGCGATGAATTAATAAATCAAACCACAAAAATGGATAGTGAGCACACAAAGGATATGTTCTAGAATTTCCACTGGTCTATCAAACTACATGTAAAAGTTTTCATGCCATTTGTTTTTTTAAGGATGAAGGGGTTCTTGTACCCACACATGGAGATACGATGACTATTCAGGGAACAGTAGCTCAGGTTTCGATGGACAATCTGGCAGCACACTCATTTTTTGGATTCCAAGAAAAGTTCTCTGGGAATGTGCACATCTCCCGCTTCTGCTTGTGCCGAGGAAATGATATTCAGGAACAGGTGAGCTATGGTGAATTTGGTGATCTACTGTTGTCAAATGAACTTTTATCAAATGCTAAATCATATATCTGTACATGTATCCGTATACTATCTGCTTATCTAACCTTGTCGCAACTTATCGCAAAGCAACCGCAGATCGTCACAAGATATCGCGAGTGATACCGCAAGTGAACGCAAAAAAACGCTGGTGATCGGTAAGTGCGCGACAAATCTGCGATAATCTCTGCGATTGTTTGCGTAACGTAGAAAAAAAAACGATCGCACGCAATCACAGGCAAATTGTCGCACGTGTGAGAGTGGCTGAACCGATGAATGATTAGTTCCCCTATCCTTTTCAGTTCCATGAATTGGATTGCACGCTACGTACAAGAGAAATTTATTCAGAGGATTTGGAGAGCGTGCTTGAGACTGGGTTGGCTTCTCATGGTGTAAAGTCAGTCTGCTTCCTCGAATCCAAGTACTTTCACCCGATTGAAAATTATGCTGCAGATGCTCACCACGACATCCTGGAAGGAGTTGTACCACAAACGTTGAAACCCCTTCTGAAGGTAACTTGTCTTGCTGAGATGACTGTCCATACAGTGTTCCCACAGCAAATCATTTCGATGCACATGCTGGCCCCCATGAAACATGTCCGGCATTGATAGGAGTACCATACGTGACCTTGTCTGTGAAAACCCTGCCAAGTCGCTGGGGACTGACATATAGGCCTTGATCACACCTGCCATGTGTTGCGCAATTGATGGCATATTCATTTTCTTCCCACTAACAGACTGTGGGTTTTATTGTATTCAGACTACCCACATATAACCCATTAACCTGGTGGTGTTCAGCGACTTCAGCTGCATTTTCCCAGACTGTTGCTGAACAGAGTATGAATTTATTTTAATTTTTCAGGTGTTCATTCAAACAAGAAAGTTATTTTCCCTTGATCTGCTCAATGATAGGATTGAACACTTCGACTACAACGCCCATGATATTAAGAACAAACCATCAAGAATTAGTCATACGAAGTTGACAGATGAGCACAGAAGTTTGAAACAAATTGGTATGATAAAAAACATTCACTTTTTGATTTTAGTGTGAACAAATGCCGCTGAAAGGCCTAAGTGGATGCATCTATTGCAATAAAGTAATACCAATTCTAAGCCTTTGATAATCTGTTCAACTGTATCATCAAATTGGGTACCAGGCCCCGTATTCATAAAACTACTTACCGTACGTCTAAGTATGACACTAATCCTTTGTTCAACACAAAAGATAAGTATCACACTTAGACTTAAGTAGTTTTATGAATACGGGGCCTGATCTTTAAAAACAGATATAGTTTTACCTACATTTCCAGTAGTGACTTTCAATTTTTGTTGTTTAATGTGACAGAAGAGTAACATGACTGAATGTGTAACTTGCACAAATACACTGGATTTAGATCCCTCAGGCGTGAATCCAGAATTTTTGGCAGTGGGGGTAAGGGCCACCGAGGGCGGTTGTTGGGGCCTCTAGAAACATTTGAAGTCTAGAAAGTCGCAACCTTTGCTAGTCGGTGATAAGATTCCTGAAGGAGATGAGCATTGGGAATTACTGTTGGCGCTGAATGACATAGTAGAGATGATACTTGCACCTGCGACAAAACGTGAATTGTTGCCGTACATGCAAACTTCCATCTGCATGTTCATAGAGGACTACAAGCGCCTGTTTCCAGAACTGTCTGTTACCCCCAAAATGCACAACATGCTTCACTACCCTCGTCTCATTGGTTTGATAGGACCATTGTCCAGGCACTGGGTAAGTTCACAGAGGTTGGGCGGAAGGCAGACATGGTGGAGGCCCAGGAAAAAAATTCCACTGCATTGCTTGGGGGAATGGGATGAAACTCCAACTGACTATTTCTGAGGGTGTTAACTTTTGGTGTGGTCACTCTTTCAGAAATTGAGTCGGCCTTTCTAGTCTGCACGAACCACTGAGCCCAAGTGTGGTATTAATACTGATGAAAATCAGTGGTGAAAGATTATTGTACTTTTAGTTTATTAAACCTTACATGTTTGAGTACTTTTTCAGGTCATGCGCTTTGAAGGAAAGCACAAGAAGCTAAAGGAGATTATAGATAGTACAGGGAACTATATCAACACCCCACTGACAATGGCAAAGAGGCACCAACTGCGTCAGATTGTCGAGATGCAAGACCATTTGATCTGCAACAGTTCCTTGAGGGTTGATAAAGGCAAACTTGAGCAAGTGGAACACCTTCCCGAGTTCAGGAGTTTAGAAAGCTGCCACCTGCCAGATACAGTGACTGATGCTGAGAAGTTAACATACCACGGTGTTACTCTGAGGCGAAACGATATTTTTGTTCTTGGGGCAGATGACTCTGGATATCCTGATTTTGGGGAGATTGTGCGGATGGTAGTATATCGCAATGATGCTGGGAAAATGGACTGCGTAATAGTATTTCAGCACTTCTTCACTGTTGTTTTCAATAGACACTATTATTCATGGGAGGTTCGCAAATTACCGGCATCTCCAACGGAATTGAATGTAACTTTCATTGAGGACATTTCTTTGATCCATCGTGTTGGGAGACATCAAAGTTTGGACCCAGAAAAAAAGAATGTGATATTCCTCAACTGCAAGTTCAGATTGGTGTATTAGGTAGGCCTAAAAGGTAAACGTGTAGTAGTTAAGTTGAGATCAATGCACAGGCAATCTGACAGCCCTTGTTGATCATTCAGCGACATCAGACTTTTCCTGGCCTGCCACACATATGGCAATAAAAGGGCAATCATAATAATCATCACGATCAGCATCGTGGCCCGCCTGGTAACTGGTCCTAACAATTGTACGTCAGAGTTTTGCATGCCGGTATGTTAGGACCGGTAGTGCATATCGCGTTTGCGGCACAGGTGATAAGTTTAGGAACTATTATGTTGATTCTGTTTCTATTTTTAACACATTCGTGATTGGTGGTTGGTGGATTTCCTGGGTCAAATGGAAGTCATCTTTCTCCCTGCATTCCTGTTGAAACCGGGGTTGAGATGGTTCAGTAGCTTTCAACGTTCAACAATTTTGACGTTTCAGCAGCATTCAACATATTGAACCGGGTAAACCCCTTTCGGGCAGGGACATTTTCAATTGGAAATAATGTTGGGGAAAATCGGGACATTTGCTACTGTGATGACTTGTGCAGTTTGACAACTAAGACGACTGTATACAATTTGGATGGGTAGTTGTGAAATGGCAAGCAACTAAATGTTCCCTAAAAAAACAAACGTGAAGTTTGGGAATGATGGTAGGACAACGGACGAGTTCACTAAAGAGATTCAAACAGGATAAAAGAGAACTATAGAGGCCTTGCAAATGACATCATAAGCCGCCATGCTGGGGGGCACATGCTGCAGAGGCACAGCGAAATGAGCCGTGCATGTCCCAATGATGTAACATCAAACAAAGACGTGACGCACTTCGCCCAAGTCGCGTCACGGTCAGCTCACACCTCTGCACCCTTTGCCCCTCAGCGCGGTCGCTAGGATGACGTCATTGCAAGGCCTGTATTCAAAAAACAGGTTTGTGTTAGGCTTTATTTGTGAAATAAACAATTATATTTCCCATGTATAAAGGCTGTGGTAAGATGAATAAATTCTGCCACCTACCATATGTGGTGGGTTAACTAAAAATGCTTAAGTTTGGTTGTTTTTTTGTACCGGTACTATCACTTGTACCGGTACTAGCATATGTTACACTGCATGGCATGACTGGTTGTACCATGTACAAGTCTTGAAAGAACATGCTTTCAACTGAGTGTTTCAGTGTAAAGCATGCATGGACTGACGCACATTTTATATCATTCTGTCGTTTTTGCAGAGTCAGTATAAGCATTCTTCGGCTGACACTATAATATGGTGTTGCCAGCCCAGTTACACTGTTTTTCAGTGTTAAGCATTTTATTTGACACTGCTCATCGGTGTTAAGGCTTTTTAACACCAATTTTAACACCGACTTCAGGTGTTACAAGAGATTAACACCGTTTTCAACACTTATATTTAGTGTTAGGAAACCAATGACACTATTTTTCGGTGTTAAGGATTTTGTTGACACTCATTTTCGGTGTTAGAACAGGCTAACACCACTTTTAACACCGACTTTCAGTGTTATCGGGACTTACACTGTAGTATAAGTAAAACGAGGGGATCCAGATGGACGACTTTTTGTATCGGCAACAGGGTTTTTGCTAAAATTTAAGCATTTTTCCTTGAAAAGTGCGATTTTTCAAGTGTCGAAAAACCCATGAAAAGTGCTTAAATTATAGCAAAAACCCTGTTTCCGCTGCAAAACACATTCACATCCATCACTCGATCCCCTCGTTTTACTTATACTGTAAAAAAGTGCTAATGAAAGAACGCTAACTAATCTTCCTTTTAACCTATACAACACATTTCCTGCTGAATAAATGGCCGTGCCGGAAGTTTACTGCGTTAAATGTAGAAAATTCACCCCAAATAAGGGTAAAGGTGTTATTCACAAATTAACTGGGGGTAGAAAATATTTGTTAGTTAAGTGCGCTATATGCGGGAGTAAGAAAGCAAAGTTTATTTAGTAAATAAATGGATAAGAAGCAATATCTCAGAGAATTGTATTTTAATCCTAAAAGTTCAGTTGCTTACTCAAATATTGCTCAAATTTGGAAGAAAGTAAAGTCTGATAGTAAGTTAATCAAATACAAAGAGTTAAAAGAGTT
>NMRB01001176.1:184182-203202 GCA_002633025.1 Notospermus geniculatus
TACCCCCCCCCCCCCCCACACACACACACTGTTCGATGACCAAGGTTAGAAAAATTGCCCTTTTTCAAAGTGCCACAGAATTGCCTTGTAATTTGTCTCTCGGATGCTGGGAAATCGCGCCACGGCCTCCTAGGTTTCAAAATTTTCTGGGATTGAGACACCCCAGCCCCCGCCGTGGCTTCGCGCGCCTACGGCGCCATTCGGAACTTCCGAAGGCAACTGCTCGGCAATTTCCGTGACAACTCGCATTTCCCCTCGGACACAATTCCAAGGCAGCCATCTTGAATGCGCAACGATTTCCGTCAGTTTCTGTGGGTTTGGATGCGGTTCGCCTCATCACACCTGCAGCACCCTACGCATGAACTAACTAGGTCACACAGAAACGTTGCGGTATTGGATCAATAATTGGCAGATTGGGTGAGATACGTTTATATATAATATGCCTCAACTTATCCAGCAAATAAGGTTGAACATCTTAACAGGCCAAAATTCGGCCAAAATAGGCCCATGCGGCGGTCACGTGGGTTTGTTGATAAACAATATGGCTGCCTTGGACTGCCGAGGTAAAAGCATTGGGACAACTAATACCAACATTGTAATGGCATTAGTTGGTACCATAAACTATCCTCATAATTTTCATCAGTGTTAAAATATTAGGAAACGATGCGTGACCTACACCACATAAGTTTTCAAGAAATTTGAATGCAACCTTCGTCATGAACTCTCAATATGGTGTAGCAACTTCACTGTTGCGGCCGACTCGGCCTAACCATGCTAACAGAGTCCCCTGATCAGGGTTTTTGATCATCAGGAATACTCCTCCTGCCACACTACATGTATGGGCAGTTGCAAGTATCCAACTTAAAGGTTAAACTCTGAAAAAAAGTCACTGGTTGAAAACTGGTTGACGAAGTATCCAAAGTGAAGTGACATCCTGTGCGTGTTAGATGCCTTTAAGGAATGGGGAAATCAAATAACGAACACGACAACTAACAACACCCAGGAGTCACATCACCCCCAGGGGCTGTGCGGGAGGGCGGACGGGCGGGCGCGGAAAAAGGAACAGTGGGTCTTGACCCAAGCAACCCCGCCACCTGCATTGTCTCGCGACTCCGAGCCCATGCCATCCCACCGTACCCGATTCCAAAACCAACTGAGGATATTGGGGCAATCACGTGCACATGACGTCACATCACTTCGGATAACGAAGTATCCAAAGTGAAGTGACATCCTGTGCGTGTTAGATGCCTTTAAGGAATGGGGAAATCAAATAACTCTCACTCCAGAAACCCGTAGAGACACGTCACATACCGACGCGGAATATTATATTCCCCCAAACCTCTATCCCAACCATACTCCTAACCCCAATCATATTCCGCGTCGAAATTAGCCCGCCGTTCTTAGCACACCGTCAATGCCAATGCCGTGTCGCGACGAAAAGAAGTCTTTTGTCTTGTGTTAACCTGTGAATCATCATCATCATCATCATCATCATATTTGCCCGAAGGCACAGCCTATTGGTCGATTAAGGATACTTGAAATTCCTACCTGTACTGACCCTACATGTCGCCGGTGCGGTGTGTCGTAATATTAACGTAGTAACTGGCGAAGCTCGCCTGACTAAAAAATCCTATAGGTAGGCAAAATATATAAAGCTGGTCAAACACAATTCCTGTTCTCATCTATAGATAGATAGATAATTTGAAGCTTCCTAACCCTTTTGGATCTATACTCGCGATCTAACCTTTCTCAACTTGTTCAAAGTCCTGGCGTTCACATTTCAGTACACAAGGCATTCCACGGGTTGGCAATCCACTGCGTACAACTATGGAGTCTGGTGGCAGTGTTATATCTGCCACTAGTGTCTCTGTGGGTCAGTGTGTCCCCTTATTGTTTGGGAAACGCTGGCAGATAGATCGACATGTTTCTCTCTGTGTCCCCTATTGTCAAGCCACTGCTTATTCCGTCAGCCAATAGGAGGGGAACACTCACAGATGGGGAACACTGGCAGATGTTACAGCTGTCCTAACTCTCCTTTGATAGTTTTCCTGTTATGTCCTCTGGTAGGCCTGCTGGCGTCCGTAAATGGAAAGAGTGGCCGATGGCATCAACTGAGACCTGTCATAGACCTGTATAGCTGAATCATATCACCTCTCTTTCTCCTGTAATCTAACGAGGGACGAAACTACACGTTGACGCCTAGTGTCTGCATCTTGTAAAGATCTGATGCTGTTAGTCATTTCGTCGTCCCTTCCGTCGTTTCCCACTTTTCGAGTCATTCCTATCATTTTCATTTACGGATGCTATCAGAGTTGCAGTATTCCAAGCGTGGTCTGACCATGACGGTAAATAGCCGTTTGGCTACAGTTAAGTCCCAAGTGGTGAAGGTACGCAGAGCATCATGTTGGCCTTTGCTATACCCTCCGACTGTACGAGGAAGTTAGAAGTTCTACTTAGAGGTGGTACTGTGATTCCCAGTAAGATGAGGTTGAACTCGGATAAACCTACGACAGTGTTGAACTCTCTCAATCTTACAGATGGATGGGTTTGGACTGAAAAGCCATGTTGCGCACCATTGACATAACCTGTATATAGTCCTACATATCTCCTGCAGAATTACGTTGTCCTGCACACTTGTGACTTCTCTGTAAATCTTCAAGTCATCAGCCAATCTGAAGAGGTCGCCACGATCGTTCCTTGGCTAAGACCTCTGAAAAGGGCTGGAACCCAGCACAAGATTCTTGTGCTCATCGATTTTTACAAATCATTTGATAAAATAATCATACCGAAAATTAAATGTTGTATTGTGGAAAAGGAACGAACTCTTTCGAATCCCTACGCAATTCACTGTGCAACGGTCAGAAATTCATCCGCCACCAACCATGCATTTGCACTGTGGAAAAGTAGTACCGATCCAGCCCTTTCCAGAGTTTAATGTGGCATGAACTCTGGGTACGAGATTGGTCATCAGCAAGCACTTCAGATGGCGATGCCAAGCAGCTTTGGGAGATCGTCAATAAACAGGAGAAACAACGCGGGGCCTAAGCCGAGGGCCTATGACCCTGCCCTGCGGGATGCCACCACGTACAATAGCCTCACTTGAGTACTTAATATTTACCATCACTTACATCGTCCTGTTTCTAAAAACAAAACCAAGCGATCCACCGTAGGGTCCTCTCTGACAGTCCCATGCTTGATCATCAAGCAGCTTGAGAATCAAACAGCCGTGTGGAACAGAGTCGAAGGCCTTCCTGTCAATATAAACAATCAGGTGCTCCTGCATCAATACTCCTTGTTATGTCATGGAATGTTCCGATCAAATTGGTGGCGCAAGATTTCCCGGGAAAAACCATGCTGCTGTGTCGAAATTTGACCTGAGGTCTCCATAAATTCCATTATGGCTTCGTGGATGATAGCCTCCACACCTTTGCATATAATGAAGGTGATGGTTATTGGGCGGTAGTTATTGGGATCGGATTTGTTGAATATCATAGGTAACGGCTGCGCCACAATACAATGTCAGCCTCTCCCTTCATGACCCTGCCATGAACTCCATCTGACCCTGCCGACTTGGTGGGACCAAGGGCCTTCAAACTTTTTGTCCATATCATCTCTGACAACAATGTCAAGTATAACTACAAAATGTACATTATGGTACTCCTCAATCATAGATTGTTCGGCTCGTCTAAAAGACTTGTGCAAAGAACCAATCCTGGAGAATGCAGTAAAGTCAAAGCCACACAGTATTGAATTTTACGGTAGTTTCAAAGTGTTAGAAGAGTGCCGGTAGAGGTCTAATAATCTCGTGAACGTCCCCAAAATGCCTGCATGATACGTATTCCAAAAACTAATGCTTAATTTTCAGCATGGCATCGCAAAACATCAGGCAGAGCTATAATGTATCCACACAGAGGATAGTACAATTTACACTACACCAACGTCGGAGGACGAAAGCACTTTTGAATCCAATACAATACAATACAATGCGGCTAAAATGACACTTCTGTCGCGTAAATATCCTTGCCACAACCTGTTCTTCTCCCTGACCATGTTCATTGCCTCCCCGTCCAAGTATGTCGCCCTTCTAGTACGCGCCCTTATATCAGATTGAAGGGGTTTGGACCCAGGAACATTCCTCTGTGTGCTTCCAACGACGATCTCTCGAAAAACGCTTCAGGAGTTGTCAGCATCACCGCCACCAATTTCTGTGTCCCAATTGATTTCACCGAGCTTTTGTCTAATCCTCTGGTAATATCTCGAAAAACGCTTCAGGAGTTGTCAGCATCACAGCCACCAATTTCTGTGTCCCAATTGATTTCACCGAGCTTTTGTCTAATCCTCTGGTAGTTACCACGGTTTAGAAGAAGGCGCTCCGGTCTTGTTCGTATCTTCGCTGTAAAGTTACCAACCAATCTAACCATAATACAAAATGTGATCACTGTTGCCTAATGCTGGGTAGTATGCAAGGACAGATACCATCCTCCAGTGGTAGAGCCACCAAATTATCCTCGTAGGATTTTGTCCCTGTCTAAGTCTAGTTAGACCTGGGGAGGCTGGTGTAGCAAATTGTCCACCACAGCTGCATAGAATGTTCTCTCGCTCCTCCTCACCCCAGCAGGGACCTGCTCCTCCCATTTGATCGAATAAGAAAATACTAATCACCTATCAATAAAAGACTTGTTCCAGTTACAAAGTGAGTCCAATAGCTTAACTAGAGTCACAGCACTGTCCTCCGAGGAGTTATGGCTCCTAGCAGCATCCAAGCAATGCTACAAGTCTCATCAGTGATGTTTATCCAGATTGATTCTGTAAACGTATCACAGTTTGTATATAGAACCAGAACCATCATTAGAAAGAAATGAAACATGTATTGTACTCTATCCACAGATTTCTCTGGCTACATCACAGCATCAACATTTGTCCTGACCAGGAATCGCCCCCGCTCCGAAAGGGCCTACCCATCCTTGACAATCTTGTTCCCTTTAATTCTAATGTCCTTCTCGCCTCCGCTCATCCTATCGTTCAGCTGCTTCTTGAGCTCCTTGTGCCTCTCGCACTGCCGTTCGGTTTCTATCCATGGTGCAATGCACCCCATCTATCAATATACTGCTCCCAACATTCCAGCTTGTCAACCTCATTTCGCCGGCGTTCGAATGATGCTAGGGCGTGGTGGCCGTACCCTCTTCAAATTATGGGTTAAAACTCCAGCGTGATATCGTCATCATGCTGGTGTCGAGCCAAAGCATCTGAACTCTTGAGCCCAGCCATATTGAAGAAAAATCAGGTTGGTTTTACGCTTGTCCTCACCTATCAACTCGTCTCGGAAATCTTCTAGCATGTCATCTACCCACTTCGTACTGAACTCAGTTAACAATGCCTCCTCGTACCCCCTTACTCGCTCAACATCCTTCGTCTAACGACATCCCTTTTGAATTCATTGATTCGCTTTTCCACATCTGCTATATCAGCCTTCAAGTGAAGGACCTCCAACCATCTAGACTGGTTCAAGGGAAGCTCCCAAAGGACTAACCGGGGGGGGGGGGGGGGNGCCCTCATGGCCTATAGGTCCAGTATTCAAGAGTCCACCCAGGAGACTCCCTTTGCCATGACGTTTGGCATGGAAATGAGAATACCGCTGGACCTCGTGATTGGCACTCCCGATGACACGGTTCCTCCCGAGCGCGAGACCTATGTTCAAGACCTCCGTGAACGATTGGAGTCCACCTTCCGGCAGGTTCGATCTAACCTGGAGGTAGCCCAGAAGCGACAACGGATGTACTATGACCAGAAGTCGGGGTCGGGGTCACGGCGGCCCCGGAGGAATGGTTGTTGTTGTCGTCGTACTGAGCTTGCACGAGGCCTACGAATTTTTGTTGTGAGACAATTTAACCAATAAACTTACGTTTTCCTAAACATACGACTTCGAGTTACCGGTAAGAAAAGGGAAGACATTACACAGGCATGGCGGCAAGGGGGTTAAAAAAGGGCACAGTCGCGCCCCATTTTAGGGCATGGCTCGCCGCCACTCTAACACTGCCTAGAATTAACACTGATGCCACAACGATGAAATTTTGAGCATTGATATGTTTTGACAGCATCTGAAGTATACCTCTGACATATTTTGCCGGTGGAATTCAGCACACGCTAAAACATCGCCTAATTCTGTGGTGCGGACTAGCAACATTCTCCAATGACCATCAGATGTAGAAGGATTGAAAGCATCCCATGGGTGTGATCGTATGAAGTCCTGAAAAGCTTTGGTGAGTTCCTGCGATTTCTTGGATATATTCCGACATGCAGACGGTTCTCCAACGCTACAAGTTCCAGTTCTGTACTTTCCATACCTGAATCCGACAACCATTTCTGTAAGTATTGAAAGGGGTGTTCATTTTCGTCAATTGAGGAATCTTGAGTTGTGATCCTTGAGGAAATGGTGAGGAGAAAACTATGAAGCTGCAAACTGCAGCAATTATTCTGTAGTACATGTACGGTACAGCACAACAAATAATCCCTGCATAGCTTTTAAACAATGTAAAGATACATGTGCATGTGTGCCTGTGTACTTTTACATGAATAAAGATATCCATATATAAACAGCCAAATCCCTTTCCTGCAATGGACACATGTCATATACCGTAAAATGTCCGCAGGAATACCAAATATTTTTTTGAAGTCAGTCTTGTCTTTTGAAAAATGCACTGATGTGTGATTTAAGTATTACACCCGGGAAAATATCTCATCAATCACCATGGCAGGAAACCTCTGACAATTAAATTAAATCGACAAAATGTCAGTTGAACTTACTTACCTTGACCGTCTTCAGATTTTCCAATAGTAAATTCTGATTTATTGCGATAGCCTTCTTGAACAGGCTGAAACAGTAAAATATGGTCAGTATCAACTCATCCACTGACAGGAATAAGTCCTCAAAACAGATGCAATGGGGAACCTGCGTGACAGACTGGAATAACAGATGGCGCAGTAAGTATAAGACCCGAATGACGTACCGACGTCACTTTTTTCGCTGTTGACGTCGCGTTGTCAGAACATCTGTGTACATTTTCCTACACAGTTTTCCGTGGGATTTTCTCCCAAACACGTTGTCAATATTGGCATCCTGTGGCATTTCTAACAAAACAAAGTAGTGATATATAGAGACCTCAAAATCGAACCAAGTTGTTTATTTTGGGGCAAGAAGTAAATGGAAATACTGTTAGAAAATAGGACTTCCGGGTCGTACACTGACAGGGCCACATTGTGGCGTTTGTTCGTGGGTTCCTCATTGATTGTAAATTTATCTACTAAATCTGAGCATTATTTATCTACACGAATTCTAATATCGAGGCCTTGAGGACAATCATCATCTGATGCGGACAACCAACTTACAGAAATTAAAGACAAATAACTGATTGGTCTTCGCTGGCATTTGGAGTGTGCTGATTTCACAATTCCAAGTGATTCATTTAAGTAGTAAGTAATGGGTGTATGAATAAAGTCAAGTAGCGTAAATCAGGGCTCTCAATGACCCGAGGTCTCGGGTCAAATACGCACAAAGTGTGTTGTCTGAAGCACAGTAAAAACCAGCAGGTGTCAGTGTGACGCACGAAGATTCAGCCAATGTTGTGAACTGACCATGGCATGCATGGCTGACCCCTGACTTCTGAGGGCTGACCCCAGAAAAAAAATACACAGAAGTCTCTGACCCTTCTACTGAAAACTCCAGTGAGTGCCCTGAAGTAGCGTAAATGTTTTTAAATACCGGTACATATATATAAATCTAATGTCCTGATATGATGTTGCCTACAGAAATGCTTTACTTCACTTTTTGAAAGTAAAAGCCTTCACTTGTTTTTCATATACCCCAACATGCAGAGTACTTACTGATGGCTTTATTGGTTCCAGCTTGCAACACAAACCATCATTTGTCTCGCTGTTAAAAAATGAAAAGAGATTGATAAGAAACCACCACTGCCATTTAATACACAGCAGTGTGACATGTAATATATAGGGAATCAGTGCCCCCGAGAAGCAGAGGTGAAGAAAATCTACCCCAACCAGGACTTAATTTACATCTAGGCCTAATTGATGTATTCATATACCCAAGAATATTCACACTTTCTCTTCACGCTACTCCATCCCGACCTCAATACTCTTCAAAATACATGTAGCCTATATGAAAGGAATTTATAGTATCCGACACTGACATCCAAAATCAACGAAGCTAATGATTCTATTCTTCGAAGCGTACCACAGCAGTTAATCAATTACATGTATATTGTTCCCAGTGACCAACTGAGGATATTGGGGCAATCACGTGCACATGACGTCACATCACTTCGGATACAAGTTAAAATTTTAATGGGGTTAAAAGATCGAGGTATTTTAAGATGTTACTCTAAAATCCACCCCTAAACGGTCACTTCATTAACTTGGTAATCCCGCCAGATCAGTTGTAACGTGGCCATTGGCTGTGTACCATAATGGTATTACTATTAATGAAGTTCGTAGTCCTGGTCATGAACATCTACAGTGATCGTTCAGATACGATTTTAGAGTATATTGCTTGAGTTTTTAATTCAAATGAACTAGTGAAGTTTATTTAATTTTTTGAACACGGGCAAAGTGATTAGAAGTAGGATTTTGAAAATCTGGGTTGGTTGAAAAAAAGATACGGATTTAACTAACACTTCGGGCAGATATATTTCTTTTGAAATGAGGTCTTCAATTTTTTCTGTTCTCTTTTCTTGATTTAGCACCCAAACAGCGTAAGTTCCCAATAAACTTAAATTTGAAAATTGTTGGTAAACTCGTGTTGTAATTTTATTAGCTCAGCTGACCAAAGGTCAGCGGAGCTATTTATATGACTATAAAATGGTTCAAAATGTGTGTGAGTGTGTGTGTGTGTGTCTGTCTGTGTAGCGTCCGTTAAACTGGCACGTTTCGCAACCGCAAGGCCGAGGGTCATGAAAGTTGGTGGAGTGGTAGGCCCTAGGAAGGACTCGAAACAGGACCAAAAATTTCTGCGATCTGACCTACATTCTGCTCTCCAGGGGGCATTTTGCGTAAAATGGAAAAGGTACCTTATTTATACCCAGGATCATCCTGGGTAACAAAAAGGATTACCCAGAATACCCAGGGTAATAATGAGGTGTACCCAGGACGACATTAACCGATTCAGCGTTACTGAGACCACAACACTAATTCATGGTGGCATGGTCATTATCAATCAATGCATGCTCACAGAGACTGTTCAAATATAACTATCTGAATGACCTAAATTACCAATTAGGCATTGAGACTGTGCCACACATAAAAGAATGAGTTGAAGTTACCTTACCTGATGAAAGATTAGTCAGGCTATAACAGCATGTTGAACTTCTCAAGTGATGAAAAGCATGGTGGCCATTTTTATCAGCTAAGGTTCAACATTGTTCAGTGTTACCACTGGCTATGTCGGACAGGACGCCAGTTACTGAGTTACTCATGCATAATTTGGAACTTCAAGGTGCGGGAAATTCAAATACCCCTGTTTTTTATTTCGTTGAATACCGCCCCCTGGTGAACAGATCTGACATTAATTTCCCTTTGAACTGATGTAGAAAATATAAACCAATCTGTCCTGTCACTTTTGTGTACAAATATATCATAGGGCCTGATATATCGCCATATTTCATTTTACGGGAAACGCCCCCTGGAGAGCTTACTATGTGTCACATCGCGATAATTTTTTGTTTCCGAGGAGAGTTCACCCAGGGCTACCTTCAGATGAAATTTGAAGTCTCTAGCGATTACGGCTACAAAACGTCGGGCATAGTTTGACGGAAGGAGTGACGGACTGACACGTGACGCCACTGAATACTTATTCTGCTAGCTCTGCTGACCATTGGTCAGCTGAGCTAAAAATGCTTTCAAGGTATATGAGGTCAAATCTCACATATTCTCACGCGATTCGGCGATGTGTGGATCGACATGGGGTAATCGGATGATACAACTTTTGGCAAAGAAATACAGGGTGTATCAAAAAAAGGAAACCCGCGTTGAAATCGTTGCACATTCAAGATGGCTGCCTTGGAATTGTGTCCGAGGGGAAATGCGAGTGTCTACCGAAATGGCCGAGCAGTTGCCTTCGGAAGTTCCGAATGAGAATTCCTTTGCCTTACAACCTGGCGTTGACTCTACCACGACATTATCACCTATGGAGTCCATTAATTAATCAATTAATGTCATGGTACAGCTTATGCCAGTAAAGAAGCAGCTTTTGAAATGCCGTGCCAAGATGAACGATGACGTGATAATTCTTCTCCCTTCTATCTGCTGACCCTGTTCATCTGCCATGAGTGGTTTTACTTGGGTCTGACATGCGATCTTCCTCCATGCAGGACTCATCACTGGTGAGTGCATGAGTTGAACATGACAGGCAACTATGACAATGACCTGGCGAGTTCATCTTTTGAAGTCAACGACGTGACACGCGTTACAATCATGACGGTCTGTCGTCCCTGTGCATTTAATGTGGGGAATGACAAAAAGGTGAAATTAAGACCTGTATTGTTCTTTAGCAGTAAGCACAAAATTGATAAAATAGCTGAGTTTTTTCTTTCCCTCATGATATGCGAACCGGTGTCCTTTCTTCTAAATGTCTTCGATTGGAAAACAGGCCGCCATGAAAAATGTACTGTAGTAATATTCCTGACTTCAAAATACATGTACAATGTGCACGTACATGCACTCTGGTTACCAAATCCTACAGGAAAAAAGCCTCCTCTCAGAAAGAAAACGCTCTCTGTCACTGATACTTGACTGTAACATTTAATACGAGAGTGATATTTGATTCGCCCGACACCGGCTTCAACGGTGACAGCAATACGATACCCCAAAATACTTACTATGTTCAAGTAAAAACGCTCAAGGTATCAAGTGTCCAGAGACAAAGGTACATGTATTGCACCAAGTAACAACTACTGCAGGCTGACTGGTATACGTGTAATTATGCAGCACGAACAATTCAGATCCGTCTGTCCTGTGGCGATGACATAGGTGCGGAAAAACCCAACAATAACCAGCTCGAATTCAGACACTGATGAGGGATTCCTCAACTGCGTTCGCCTCGTTACTACGATTCCTTCAGTGGTCATTTCACTCCTTGAAAGCATCGGTGATGTTGGAATAATGGCCGAGCCATCGTACCCCATCACTCTCTCATCATCAGCAGTCAGCACGGATGTCGACCCAGTGGTGCTGATCCTTCGTGTTGTGTACGACATCGCCACGAAGTATTCATGGATTCCTATTATAGCTGCTGGACTTTTCGGAAACATCATGTCCATATTGATAACAGTACAGAAGGATAACAGACGAATCTCGACCTGTAACTATATGACTGCCTTAGCTCTGGCTGATTCAGGGGTCCTTGTTTCTTGTCTTGTGTGGGGGGTATTTCTCAATATATGGAAAACACATCCACCGAACCTGTTTGACATGCGGTGAGTGACCGAATATATATATGTAACACCATTGGTAGCACAAAAAATACATGGATCATATCAAACACAGTTCAGCCTATAGCATGTTTTTTTCCTGAAAAACATGTCATCACGGGTGTGTTTCAAAAAGGCTGAAGTATTTTGTATTTCCTTTGCATCTGTATTACTCCCCTCACTAATTCTTTTTTAGGCTCATGTGGTACCTGGCCTATGCCTTTGCAATATTATCAGGTTTTTTCTTGGCTGAGATGACGGTGGACAGGTTGATAGTGGTCAGATTCCCAATGGCTGCTCCACGGCTCTGTATATCACGACGGGCGTTTATAACTATTGCTGTGACATTTGTTTTGATTAGTGGCTTGAACCTTTATATCATGTTTACCTTCGAGTATGTTCCAGACGAATATACCGGTAAGGAGGAATATAATGTTGAATTGGTCAACAACCACACGTCGTCGAAAATATGATTGTCCACAATAACCTCACTATTGTCGAAAAAAATTCAGTGGTGCATAACACCAAGGACCAAAAACATCCAGGAGTTAGCCCTTGGCTCCCAGATGGCGTAGTCCTTGAAATCCATGAGCCTACATTCTTCATTGGTCTTAGGTTTGTTTGTGTTTTGAGGGAAATCTTCCAAGTGATATAAGGACGACGGAATCGAGTCTGAAATTTTGCTCATGTCATTTCAGGACAGGGTATTCTGCGCATGACCGTCGAGGGCGCCCCTCAACTGGAAAATCTCGGGAATTCGTCGCAGTTAGCCATCGGAACAGTTCTGCCTTTTGTAATCATTGTTTTGTGTAATATATTGATCGTAATCACACTGCACAACGCATCTAAAGAAAGGAACAAAATGGGCGTCAGCAACAAGGACAAAAAAACACGAGAGAAGGAGACAAACTACTTGACCAGAATGTTGATTCTTGTCAGTATCGCTTACGTCATGACGTCAATTCCTTTTCGAATGTATGCCGTCATCAGAGGGATCCCTCAGGTTGACAAATTTTACGATATGACAAAGGAATATTGGTCATTGCGATATTTCTGTCAGCACTTCATTATGCTTAACATCTGGGACATGAATTTCGGTATCAATTTCTACCTCTACTGCATCGGGGGTGGTAAGAAATTTCGAAATGATGTTAAGGAGAAATTAAGATCAATGTTTTGTTGCTTTTCGTAATGGCCTTCTCACCATAAGAATTAGTAGTTTATGAGGATCTTTCTGTTAATACGATGAATAAAGCTGTCATAAAAAGTTGACTGTAATACCTCCTGCATTGTTTGACATTTCTTGCCATTAGTACGTAGTAGGCCTACAGCTGATCTTGTGCCAAGCCGACGATTCAGTTACTGGGTTTCATTTCGTCCATCCAAAACGAAGAATATGTCAGGCGGAGGTTTCATGATAGACTGTACCGCATTCGATTGATCTAACGTTCGCAAAAGTTACCAGTTTACCACTGAGTTGAATAAGTCATGATCAAACAACAAATGAATTGGCATATTCAACTCAAAATGTCACTCATGACTCTATGTGAGTTGCCGGGGATGGACTGCAGTTACACCAAAATACCATACAAGTACCTGTCAAAACCAATCAAGTGGTAAATATACTAGTCAGGTGAAAATATACCAATCATTGGTATAGTGACCAGTAAAATACCATTCACTTACCAGTGACTGAATATGGTTAAATACCAGATGAGCGGTAAATTTACCAGACTGGTTTGGTAACCAGTGAAAACACCATTCAAGTACCAGTCAATATTGACCGGTAACCTACATTTGATTGGTAAATGACCGGTAAGTTGAATGGTAAATGACAGCGCCGGTAAAAGTGCGAAATCCACTATAAAAATGAAATCGACAAAGGAAATAAATATTGATTTCTATTAGAATGTTGCTCATTTATGCAAGACACGTATCCAAACACAGTTATCTAGTTTCGAATAATTAGTTTCTTGATAAAGTGAATGTGTGGCATGCTGATTCTACACCAAAAAGCTCACTACATAGAAGAAGTACAAAATCATTCCAATTCATCGTTTAGTTATCTCAACTGACATGATCGCGTAATAGACGAACGTCACTTTTATATACTCATTGGTCCTTGGCCCAATATGTAAAGTTGGTCAGGGATGAGGTGGGACCCTTTTAAACATGGATGTTTATCAATCTTAACAAGATGACATTGTAAATGTCGTATGGTTCCCGATGTAGGTTCTTCTACACGAATGGTACACTGATAGAGGTCAAGATACATTGACAGAAATCAGATACATGTACATTGATAGAGATCGGGATACATTGACAGATATCAGGATACCTTGATGTGATGTGATGTGATGTGATGCAGTGCGGTACGGTGTGGTGCGTTGCGATATGATATGATATACATGTATGATATGATATGGTATGATGATATGATATGATATGATATGATATGATATATGATATGATATGATATGATATGATATGATATGATATGATATGATACGATATGATATGATATGATATATGACATGACATGACATGACATATGATATGATATATGACATGAACTTGATCTCATGTCAATAACTCATCCCATGGTTGACCTTGACCTTGACCTGGATATCTGATCATCAAGGTCATTGCATAATCGAAATGGGCATTCTCAATAACCTAAGTGTGTTTGATTACCTCTTCCAGAGGCAGAGATATTTCAAATTATCAAGTTTGACCTTGACCTTGACCTCTGATTATCGAAGTCGTTGCATAATCGAAATCGGCATCATCGATAACCCAAGTATAGGTGATATCATGCCTCTATCTGTACCACAGGCAGAGATATTTTAAATTATCAAATTTGACCTTGACCTTGACCTCTGATCGTCAAGGTCGTTGCATAATCGAAATGGGCATCATCAATAACCTAAATATAGGTGATATCATGCCTCTATCTCTACCACAGGCAGAGATATTTTAAAGTATCAAGTTTGACCTTGACCTTGACCTCTGATCATCAAGGTCATTGCATAATCGAAATGGGCATCATCAATAACCTAAATATGGGTGATATCATGCCTCTATCTCTACCACAGGCAGAGATATATCAAATTATCAAGTTTGATATATCAAAATCTCATGATATNGTCATCACCCATACCGAGGACGTATGTTTTGAGCTGTTATGGATGGGTGTTGGTCGATCCCGCGCGGTCCTCGATAAGATTAAGCCCCCAACCAATAGCATGGCTTGTTACTACTCGCTCATGGGAAACAGTCCAATCAGAACGCAGAACACATTACCGACACTAGAGGGGGACACCACCTCATGACTGTGTATCTCAGAGTAAATAGACACGTCCTCGTAATGAAGGAGAAAAGGCCGGAATCCGTAGACCAACTTGAAACATCCAAAAGTAGGACCCTGCTCAAATTGATGCAAAGCATCCCAAGCGATGATTTGAGGACGTTGGAAGGTTCGCAGTTCGAGGACCCGTGTCTATTGGTGGGCGAGGACCTGAAGTCCTCAAACTGATGGTGTCTAATGTGGCAGATGTCCTACATTTGAAGCCAAAACAACCACACACAGACACGCACACACACACACACACACACACACGCACACACACGCGCGCACACACAGATACACACACAGACACCACGACCAAAAACAATATTATGGTTCCCGATCTTGATGATCGGGAACCATAATGAATGGTATTTAGTGAATAAATTTACCGGTCACTGGTAATGACTGGTATATTTACCAGTGACTGGTAATGACTGGTATATTTACCAGTGACTGGTAATGACTGGTATATTTACCAGTGACTGGTAAATTTACCTGTCTCATAATACACCCCAAATACCAGTCGGTATAGTACCAGTCAAAACCACTCAAATTACCTGCTGGTTTACCAGTCATTTACCGGTGATTTTTTTTTATAAGGGACCAGATGACGTATTTTGAAGATTTGACAACCTCGAACATGTACTTCACATAAGCTCCATCGACAAGAATTCCTCATTCGGAACGACCTGAGGCGAACTGCTTATCTGTCCACTGGGCGGCGCAGTTCACCTCGGACACAAATCCAAGGCAGCTATATTGTTCATCAACAAACCCACGTGACCGACCGTGGGACGATTTTTGCCGAATTTTTGCCTGAAGATGTTCAACCTTATTTGCTGGATAAGTTGAGGTATATTATATATAAACTTACCGATATCTCACCAATCTGCCAATTATTGATCAATAACGCAACGTTTTTTGCGTGAACTAGTTAGTTCATGCGGAGGGTGCTGCAGGCGTGATGAGGTGAACCGCATCCAAAGCGGCGTTTACACCTAAGCACATTTTCTAGGCCAGGTGTAACATATGTGAGTGTTTCTGTAGCTCAGTGTTCCCCAACAATAGACGCGGCCCAGAATGGTTATTGTTGGGTTAGTTGCCGCTTAATCCGTCAGGAGGGAAACAATAAGAAAAACACAGAAATACGGGGAACACTGATCGACGTTACACCGGGTTCGAATTTAACCCGGATCCAGTGAATTTTCTGTCCACACCTATTATTCGTCTTACGATATTGAGCGCTGGTCATGCTATTTATAGATACACCACCCATTCAATTTTAGCAGACCGACTCCTGTCGGTGGGCTCAGTAAATGTTTTAACCCGGCATTTCTCTGTCCACACCTATGAAATTGCAATTTCTAACCCGGATCCGATTTTCATAGGTGTAAACGCAAAAATGGAGGGTCAGACCCGGCAATTTCATCAGGTGTAAACGCCGCTGAAACCCCCAGGGCGACTTCGATTCAAACTCGAGTTTAACTCGAGTGACCCGAGTTACAATCGAAAACAGTCGAGTTACCAGAGTTGCCTAACTGTGTAGCAAAGATGGCGTCGAAATCTACTCGCCCGACGGGCCCTCGGCCGACCGAGAGTTCAACTCGACCAAGATGGCGGACGGTATCAAAAAGTCCGAAAAGTTAAAGTATTTTTTCAATTTTATCATGCTTTCAGGAGCGAATCATGTCAAACAAGAGGCCCATGGGCCTTGCGCTCAGCTGACTTTGTAATAGTTGTTTGGAGTGGTAACTGTAGTGGGCAATTGTTTCCAAGGTGGAGAACCCCCCCCCCCCCCCCAGTGGAGTGGCCCTGAATACATGTAGGCCTAATTGCATTGATTCAGTCCAAAGGATTCAGTCACAGCAGGCCTACAGCATCACATGCAACAGCAGTACCGGTATTTCAGCTGCCTTGGCCTAGATAGATAGATCATGAGATTCCAGTTGCACACGTAGATGAACAGTGCAAGTATCTCTGCACAAAACCTGAAAACCATGTGATCCACTGCACAGGGACTTGAGGCATGCATTGCAGGGGTGGTGGTTGTGTTACAGAGGTCCAACAACACACCCCCGAGTAATGCCACGGTATACTGACGTATACCTAGGAGAAAAATAACAAGGGATACAACTTCACACAAGACCCCATTCGGACATTTTCACTTCAACAACAAGCTGCCGAGAAGCCAAATCTCAACCAAATTTCACAAACAAGGTACCCGACGATCGACAAAAGTGGAGAGATCTCCACAACCACACGGCCGATTGGGAAGAAACGCATACCAATTTCATCAGAAAAAAGAATCAAAACTAACTTGCCACCATTTTGAAGGAATTTAATCCTAATCCAACTGTGTTTTGGACGACTTTTCAACGAAAACATCGACCAAAATCTTTTTTCTGATGAAATTAGTATGCGTTTCATCCCAATCGGCCGTGTGGTTGTGGAGATCTCTCCACTTTTGTCGATCGTCGGGGCCTGATTTCCTGGGCAAGGTTTTGTCGGAGAGGGAAAATTGGGGGTGTTTGGGCACATTCGAACCCCCAAATCAATGTACAGTATCAAGATAATTTATTAATCTCTATTTATTTTGAATCTATACACTCTCAGCTTCAAAACGGTACCTTGTTTGTGAAATTTGGTTGAGATTTGGCTTCTCGGCAGCTTGTTGAAGTGAAATTGTCCGAATGGGGTCTTGTGTGAAGTTGTATCCCTTGTTATTTTTCTCCTAGGTATACGTCAGTATACCGTGGCATTACTCGGGGGTGTGTTGTTGGACCTCTGTAACACACCCACCACCCCTGCAATGCATGCCTCAAGTCCCTGTGATCCACTGTGCAAGAAGGCTGTTCTTTCAATTCCCTGTGAAGCACAAATCTACACGAAGTACTGTGATGTCATCAAATCAGCAGCATAAAATGGTGACATCATCAATGATATTCACTGACCATGCTCATGTGCTGGGGGGAAATTCAAAAACCCATGTTTTTGATTTATGCAGATTACACCCCCTGGTGGAAAAATTTCGAACAATTTGCCCCTACAGGAGGTGAGGAATAAAATAAGCAACACAATATGTCAGTTACAGTTCGATCTATTTTCTCTGGACTGAGTAATGGGGATTTTTCATTTTATGGAATATGCCCCCTGGAGAGCAGAATGTAGGTCAAATCGCGGAAATTTTTGGTTCTGTTTCGAGCACTCCCTAGGACGAAACACTCCACCCACTTTCAGGGCCCTGGGCCTTGCGGTTGCAAAACGTGCCAGTTTCACGGACTACAGACAGACAGACAGACAGACAGACGGACGCCACTCAGTATACATATGAATAGCTCCGCTGACCTTTGGTCAGCTGAGCTAAAAAAGCATTTTATGAACGCGTCATCACCACAAGTGTCATTTTATCTCATTTTACTTTATTTTTAAATGTCTTATTTTATTTTATTTTGTCATTTATATTTTTATATCCTTCGTGCCTGACGTTTTTAGTGACTTTCTTCACAAAAGTGTTCTATTTTGGCACTCTGCATCGTCTTAGCAGCAACGCTATTGCCGCCTGGGCCGTAAACTGATTAAAAATCACCAAATTTGGTCCATTGTCATAGATTCTTCCAACAAGTCTAAATTCATATTGGCCGCCATCTTGGCGCTACTCGATCGACTTCAAACTGCACGCAGCGCCACCTCCAGTCTTCGACCTAGTGACACTGCCACCAGGTCCCTACTTTCTCGGCAGAGGATCGTAGTTCCGATACATGCCAAGTGGAATTGAAGAATTTCATGGGCACGTACACGAAACGTTTTTTCGTCGACCTAGTTACCTGATTGGTCAACAGAAGCACGTGACAGCTGATAAGCACATGGTCTTGTTTACATTCTGTCACTTGACCCCTTGTGACCAGTCAATGCAGTGTCCTGATTGGTTGAGCTAACCAAGAACCTGTTGAGTAATTTGGTTTTATCCTTCCGATGTAGTTCCGTACGTTTTGACAACTGCAACCTCAAAATACCCTTTTTTGGCCGTTTTTGAGAGCTTTATTGGTAGATATTTTATTATTGTTTCCAAAAAGGCCTAAATTTGGGCAGAAAAAGGCCTAAATTTATTCACTGCACTTTTGTGCAGGCGCATCACAGCAGTTGAAGGCTAAGGCATTATCCGGGTTTACCCATAATGCCTAGCGAAGGTAATTG
>NMRB01001177.1:0-33796 GCA_002633025.1 Notospermus geniculatus
ACACACAGACACACACACACACATACACACACACACACACACACACACACACACACACACACACACAGACACCATGACCAAAAACAATATGGTTCCCGATCTGATTGATCGGGAACCATAATTAGCCGTCTTACCGTATGCTGATGATATGATAGTACTTTGTGATTCCCCTCGAGGGCTGCAAGCTGGGATAGACGCTCTTTCTCATTATTGTCAACAGTGGAAGTTTAAAGTAAATACATATAAAATTAAAGTCGTGATCTTTTCACGTGGAAGACCCAGGCGAAATGGGATGCGTTTTAATTTCAACGGCATAGATCTGGAAATAGTTGATGCTTTTACATACCTTAGAGTCGATTTTTTTCTATACTGGGTCATTTAGACAAGCTGTTAAAACACGTAGTGAAAAAACACAGAAAGCAATGTACAGTCATTGACAAAAGTTTATCTCCACCTGACATCTTGAATACGGGAAAATCCCACTTACCTGGCCGTCGGATCAGAGCCGAAATTTTCTAAGTCCACCCAAATGTAGAGGGAGTGTTAACAATAGCGGGAACGGCAATGACAAATGGAGATCAGCGGAACGTGTCCAATGTGTGCTATGGTTTTTGGTCTAGGCGTCACACCAGTAGACCTCCTTCAGGCGAGTTTGCGGTTTTGAAACACAATACTGGCTGAATTCAGCAATATTGTTGAACTAAGAAAATTTTTATTAAAGTCTGGCAACACCTATCTTCGACCTAATGGAATGCGGAAGTCATGTAATGTGACAGAGCTTTGCGGCTTTTAATCATGCCTGTCGATCACTTGTGGTCGTTCCCGATTGTTCGTGTTGTCCACTGGTCATTCAATAGCCGCATGTGATTAAAGGTCGGCAGAAAATCCAACGATCAATTTCCTAACTTCCGCATTCCATTAGGTCAAAGATAGATGTTGCCAGACTTTAGCAGATTTTACTTCAGATCTCCATGATCTGCCGACACGACGTGTCCAAGAAATCTCTGATGCGAATAATACCCGCTGTACACCATCAAACGTTTCATACAATTTTCTGTATGCGCTCAATAAAGGCCTAAATGCGGGTTTATGCATTGACCCCCAATAGACCCGGACTCTGATTTCCAAAGAAATGGATGAAAAATTTCGCACAGCGGGCACTGAGATCTAACGCACTGTGTTCTGTGGCGCTTTTGAGCCAAGTAACCTAAATAATATCATATCATATCATATCATATCATATCATATCATATCATATCATATCATATCATATCATATCATATCATATCATATCATATCATATCATGTCAATCATGTCATGTCATATATCGTCTCGCACGGCATCGTACTGCACCACATTACATCACATCAATCATCTGTCAATGTATTCTGATCTCTATCAATGTATCTGATCTCTATCAATATATCTTGATCTCTATCAGTGTACCATTCGTGTACAAATGTACATCGGGAACCATACGACATTTACAATGTCATCTTGTTAGGAGCTGAGTCTTGAGTGATTGAGAAGCTGTCATCGCCGTGTGTTGTCGGGTCACATCGAATGTTCGTTTACATGTAGCTAACAAACTTCGAATTTTCATATAACTATGTCTTTGTCTTCTCTGTTTGATTCACAAGGCTTCAGCAGCCTAGAATGATATTGTTGGGCCTAATATCGGTGTGCATGGAGAGTAGCCTAGCCTAGTTTTTCGCCGCCTCTTCCCGAGCAAATTAAAGGCATTATTTTTTTATCAACCAGTACATGAAAATTCAATAGCCTATTATGCACGCACAAGACTGGTGTGTTATTCGCGATGACGTCTTCGTACACAACAATGAAAAGAGAGGCAGGCGGCGCATCAGTGAGGTATTCATGACTGGTCAGTCCATGGTTTCCACAGTCCAGTAGTCCAGAGTCCATTGATCCATAGTCCATGTTTTTCGAACACCCGGCTACTCTCCATGCACACCCGCCGATATTCGGCCCAACAAGATCATTCTAGGCTGCTGAAGCCTTGTGAATCAAACAGAGAAGACAAGGACATTGTTATATGAAAATTCGAAGTTTGTGAGCTACATGTAAACGAACATTCGATGTGACCCCACAACACACGGCGATGACAGCTTCTCAATCACTCAAGACTCAGCTCCTAATTTCCTGTCGGAGAAGAGGATTCCATTTCAGGCGGCGTATGTCAATGAGGTATTTATGACTGTTCAGTCCATGGTTTCCACAGTCCAGAAGTCCAGAGTCCATTGATCCATAGTCCATGTTTTTCGAACACCCTACCACAACCACTACCTTTCAGGTTTTGAAATGAAATTCCCGAGTTGTGACGCTAATTACCAAAGTGTCGCGAAAGATTGGAGTTTACGGTCACCTTCCTTGGGTCACGGAGGAGGAAAGTCACTTATTTCATGTTCTGCCGTCTGTCTCATGGTCATTAAATGTATAACCTTCTCAACGATCCCCAAACATGGCAGTCTAGTCTGTCAGATGAGTGACCGGCGAGGGACACTCATTGAGAAGCACGAAGCTGTGAGGTATCCGCGAGCTAGGATGTTCCAGAAGAAGGTACATGTAATTCATTCTTGATTCCACGGCCTTCCATGTAACTTGTCCTCTTTTAAATTCGGCTGTGGTACGGGTACATGTAGATCCATGCATTTGTGATCCGATGAAGCGGTTAATGACGTTATTTGGCGGTTGATTCTCGTCGGTCCATCATCATTTGGTGATATAAACACAGATCAAGTGTTGGTGGTTAAGATCCCATTTTCATTCAAGATAACCGAGAAAAAACCAGAAACTGCTTGCCGCTATATAGCCAGGGCCTTTGTTTCATGTTTCCTTTCTTGGGGGGGGGGGGGGGGGGGTTTGAAACAAAACCAACGCAATCCCATCATTCANTAAATCTGCGATCTAAACCGCGAACTGATTGATCAGTGAGCGAGCTGTCATATTAACATTTGTCTTTGAATCATTACTCCTGCATAATTGCATAATGTTATTCCTTGTTGAAATACTCTTCAGTTATTTGTGGCTTGTAGAAACCCCAGCCGGCGCCTACACAGGAAAAATCGACTTGCAAAACGACGCCGTTTTCTTCCACGACAAGCATGAAACTCGATTCAGCATAACTTGGTCTCTTAACTTCATCTGGTTCTGTCTTGGACGAGTGAATTCATCATTTTGCAAATGGGTTTTCTTCATTTCCTGGGAATTCGGCCGTAGCGGTGATCTATAAACCAGGTCATTCTGATGATAACGTGACGCATTATTCTTTATTGTCGAAATGATCCTTCCAGGACCAAGCAAGGATTAAATATAAGCTTGGAAAGGTAATTGCATTTCGGCCACCAATAAGGGTACCCATTGGTAGGCGATGGTTTCGAGACCAAGCTTCAGGGAAAATAGTACACACTTTACGCTTGAAGGCCTCAATACACGTCAATGTATATGTTAAGAAGAGAGTCTCAGACTACTTCGGAATCGAATACGAATTTTCTTTGAACAAAAAAGTCTTCGGGGTTGTAAAATCGCTTTACAAGGGTTACTTTATGTTTTTGCCTTCAATCGGTCGGAAAATACCCTACTTGGTTTATGACGTCAAAAGTGGAACATTTGTAGGGAACACCATTATACCCATCACAGAAAAATGTTTTTATAAAGACAAATATGCCATATTCATGGGATATCAGGGGAAAGCCGTCGTGCGATGCCGTCCACATTTCTTCTCAAGCACCTTATATGACATCATTTTGTCAAACGAAGCTGGTCGAGTCGATATTGTCCTTACAAATGGAATCTTCCTCACTTTGACAAGGGACCCATGTTTTATCAACAGAGATGTTTACACATTTGATACAAAAGGCCGATACGTCATGGGGCATCTACTGATAGATAATTACCGGGTAAAGAAATACCGACCAAGGCAACTGTTGAGCCGCTTTCGTGGTAGTCTTTTCATTTTAACTTTCAGCAGATCTTCCAATGTGTTGTTCTTACTTTGTGGACCGCGACTTTGCGCTATCGAAATTAAATGTATTTATTACCCTAAAGACGGTTTGGTAAAAAAGTATCCAATAAAAAATATATTTACATGGACAACTGCGACATTTTACCCCAGTGTCTACGATGAGACTTTGCTTCATTACATGTTCCACTCCGAAGACGGCGCATTATTGCATTTTAAACGACCTCCACGGATGGCGCCAGGTATGCGAGAGCATTTGGTTTCAGTTGAAATTTACGATCGTGTAATATGAGACTAAATTGGTTAATTCTGTGGTATGTACAGTACATGTATGCCTTGGCCGGCGAGGCTGATGTAAATTTTTTGGATATTCCCCAGTTGGTGAGTCTTTCCCTATACCGAAGGATGAGCCAGGCGTAAATCTAAGGGGGGGGGGGGCTGTAAAGTCGACCGTGAAATTCAGGAATTTGGAGGAAATCATTGAAATTCGCCGCAGATTTCAATGTTCCTAGCACAGTGTGCCCCCTCTTTTCCCAAATCATGGGTCAACCCTGTAAGCTGTGACTTGGCAATAAAGGAGAAACGGAGAATCCTGTCGCTCTATCTGATCTGGTTTCCCAAACAATAAGGAGAAATACTGACATATGGAAACACAGGTAGATGTTACAGCTGATCCCAAATAATGTCACCTGCACAGGGATGAGTGCCGTATAGAATGACGCGAAGGTTAAAGGGCCTCTAGAGGCAGCGCGCTATTAGGCTACTATCAGTACTGCAACTATACAACAGGTGGCGCTAGTAACCATGAACTCATGAATTGTGGATCAGATGACAGTTGACAGTGATGAAATTTAACTTCAAAAATGATTCCCAAGTTGCATCCTCATGCCATCAATTCTGTGTTAGTAATCATATCAATACTCACTGAAAAGCTGCCTCTAGAGGCCCTTTAAACATGTATTTGAATCAATGTTTTATGTAATATTTTTAATATTTTATCTTTTCTAATATTTTATGCTCTGGAAGGGGTTAATTCTTTTCATGATCTTCATAGTGTTTACAATACAAATGACGTCGTCGAATGTCGTTCATTCCACAAACCAAATCAACGGAAATATTCTTATCTGTTTTATTTCACCATAACTAGACATTTATAAAGGTAGATTGTTTAGAACATCCAGTGCCTTGGTCGAGCGTTCTGAGCTGCACTCTGCGACGACATAACCTAATCGGTATCAGCTGACCTGCTCAGCACCTGGCGGGCCTAAACAGCAGAAGCACAAACAGGGGACTTGGGTGAAAAAACGCCGTTTCTCCGTTTTGTGCCGTTGCATGGTTGACTTAACATCAACATTACTTGATCCGATTCAACCGACCGGAGAGAGAATGCCATGCATGGTTCGCTCTCGTGCCTCTAACCATTAATGAGGTTTCGCAAATCTGACGAAACACAAAGTACGAAATACGAAATTGGTTTTCATTTCAATGACGTAATGTATTTTGCCTACGGGGGGGGGGGTTGCAGACAGGGCCCAATTAGCAATACCCTGATGGAAAACACAGGCCTCTTCAGAGAATAAGATTTGAACATTATAACATCAAATGCTACGTGAAAATTGGATTCGAATTTACATCGATATCCGTTCCGTGATTTGAAGCTCGGAATTCGAATCGCATGTATAAAGAGCCCCTCGATGAAATGTGCGAGCGACATTGGACGCGACAGGAACGCCCCAGAGTTTTGGGTGGCAAAGATTTGATAAAATGGCGGGCCGTTGCCTAGTCCCTAGCAGCGAGCGCCGTCGGCGGGGGGTTCGGGGAGCCTCCCCCAGGAAAATTTTAGAGGGGGTAAGAGTGCTTTTACCCCATTTCCCGGCATTTGAGAGCAAAATTGGGCACTGTAGCCTTGTGTGTGTGGTTCGTTGGTTTATTAGACTTGGGCGTTTTGGGACTAAAGGCAGTCAAATGCCGTACCTACGGTTCATGCCCATTTCGACTTGCCTTTGCCTCTCAATTTGCCTTTTTCCATTTCGCTTTCAAAAAGTATTCATTTCACCTTAACCCGATTCGGCATTCCCCATGTTGCCTTTTCAAATCCTGCTTTTTCCCATCTACATGTATTCACCTTTTCCGATTCCGCCTTGTCCACTCCACCTCTCTGATAATTTGCAAAATTGGAAAAGATGAACCTGNGGCGGGCCGTTGCCTAGTCCCTAGCAGCAAGCGCCGTCGGCGGGGGGTTCGGGGAGCCTCCCCCAGGAAAATTTTAGAGGGGGTAAGAGTGCTTTTACCCCATTTCCCGGCATTTGAGAGCAAAATTGGGCACTGTAGCCTTGTGTGTGTGGTTCATTGGTTTATTAGACTTGGGCGTTTTGGGACTAAAGGCAGTCAAATGCCGTACCTACGGTTCATGCCCATTTCGACTTGCCTTTGCCTCTCAATTTGCCTTTTTCCATTTCGCTTTCAAAAAGTATTCATTTCACCTTAACCCGATTCGGCATTCCCCATGTTGCCTTTTCAAATCCTGCTTTTTCCCATCTACATGTATTCACCTTTTCCGATTCCGCCTTGTCCACTCCACCTCTCTGATAATTTGCAAAATTGGAAAAGATGAACCTGGAATAAGGACAGCTGAGACAAAGACAAAATAACACAAAGGCCAAATATGACAAGATGAACTGCGAAAAGGCCAGCTTGATCAGAGAAGGCGAAATGGGAAAAGGCGAAATGAGAAACAGCAGAATGGGCAGACACCATTCCTACGGCCCTGCGGGAACATGGGTTACGAGCATGTCGAGTATAGTTGCCATATACTGACGTCGGAAACAGAAAAGCGAGGAAAATAGCTTTTGCTGGAAAGGGCACTTTCTCGCAAAAAAAGGAACTCTGTGCCGAAAAAGACACTCTCTGCCGAAAGAGGCACCTTATGTCGAAAAAAGGCAGTCTGGCCCGGAAGGTGGGGGTGCGCACTCCCTGCCTCCCTAGATCCGCCCATGTGGTTGGTACCGCAATATCGCCTGCTGTAAGAGCGTCTTTTAGCATATGGCGTTAAACCGGTAGTTGTGTATGCAAGGCAGGTTATAGCGCTTGGAGGCACAGCTGCTGTGCGTCCAGTACGTACGGATTTTCTTATGTGCACAGCAGACTCCGCCGACTGTATAATACATGTAACAGACCCCGCCTACTTTAGCTGTAGAAAGGACGGGAACTGTCATGGATAAAAAGCTGTGCTTCTAAACAGCATGGCGGTGCTTCATTGGTCGCGTGGGGGTGGGGGTTACCAAATCCAATTTCTCCTTTTGGTAAAGACACAAACCTGTTCATGTTTAGCTAAATAGATCGGCGTTTTTTAATGGGCAAGTGCCCTTATGTGCATGGCGAGATGTTTTTGACCTAATCTGCCCAGGGTACCACTCTTCAAATATTTTGTCACCACCTCTGTAATACACTTGACGGAAAAAGCAGGTAGCCTATTGTCGAATCATATTACCCTAATTTGGGTTAGCAAGCCTGAGAATAAGTGGCAGGACAAGGACATTGTCCAGCACCAAATTGTAATTTGTCAGGCACCAGGCAGTTGCTGCCTGACAGAATGTCAGGCACCAATTCCAAGTCTGTACATAGATAATCCATTACATGTCAGGCAGTAAATCCCAAGTGTCTGGCACAAAACAAACTCTGTCTGCCACTGTGTCAGGTGCCTATAAAAACGTTTTTCTCAGGCTTGGGTTAGGGCCGTATAAGTCTTTTCATTGCGCACACCACGCAGCAATTAGGCCTAGCCCTAATTAGGGTTAAACTGGACCTAATCTGTCATACTGTATGACGGTGGAAGTTTATGTGCTTGACGAAGGGCGTGAGCTAGGCAGGCAACGAACTTGATAAAATCTTGCTCCTCATCATCGCCAGGGCCTTCTGAAAATCACCTTGTTTCGCAGTCCCCCTCCACGTCATTTTTTTCTGCGGCCGGGTTTCTAGCAAACATGTTTGCCAAGTAGATTATTCATTCTAAATTCCTAATTTTCCTGGATGACAAACACCTGAAAATTGCGTACTAAAATTGTCTAACAAGGACTACGTCCCGTCCGCTATTTTTTTCCCTGGGCCGTTCGGTGGATTCCGAGTACTTTCAGTAAACAAAAAAGCCAAAAGAAAAAGAGAGGGAAAGAAAAAAAGACAGGAAAAACGGCAAAAAATCGCCCCAGTCGGGAGTCGAACGCGCTATCAGATTGAGCTACCGAGACATCTGGCAGCGACAGCGTTACATCGAGACATGCTTATCGGTGGGCATGAATATTAATTAGCTAAACGTGCATGCAAGAAAATATTCGTACTGAATGCACAGCAGTTAGCTGTGCAAATAACCACTTCGTAAGGCCCATTGTTGGAGCTAGTTACAAAGAGAAGACATTTAAACCAGAGAAGGACTGCAATTATTAGATGTGTAATTAGACTGAAACTGAAAGAAATAGGTTTCCATAGTAATGGCCTGTGTAATTAATAATGAGTAAACATATGGAATGAAGAAAATAAATAGTCCAGTAAATTTAAGCGAAAATTTGGGCGAACCGGGAACAAATTGCAACAGAAGGTTTTTTTGCTTTAAATGTTTTATTAGGTCACCTTGGACATCATATCCAAAATCCGCCAAAATCGGACGGCGGGAACCCACTTAATTTGCATATTCAATTTTGTGAACTGACTTCAACGTTGGACGCCGATGGACGCAACAGCTGAGCTTTGTACAGGATAGTGTGACCTAATGTACAGCTAACTTTGTAACGGTTGGATTTACACCCCATAAATGTATTACCAGTAGATAGAAACATGGTACCTCCGAATCAAATAAGCCTATTCTTTGGACGTTTTAAAGCGGCTACCTAATTGAAATTGACATTTTATGCATTTTGGCCCATTTTTGTGTTAATTTATATAAAAAGCATCATCCCTTAGTACATAACGACTAAAAACAATTGAAAGTGTGTTTGTCTGGTTCCGAGGCACCATATTTCTATCTGTTGGTAATACATTTATGGGGTGTAAATCCAACCGTTACAAAGTTAGCTGTACATTGGGTCCCACTATCCTGTACAAAGCTCAGCTGTTGCGTCCATCGGCGTCCAACGTTGAAGTCAGTTCACAAAATTGAATATGCAAATTAAGTGGGTTCCCGCCGTCCGATTTTGGCGGATTTTGGATATGATGTCCAAGGTGACCTAATAAAACATTTAAAGCAAAAAAACCTTCAGTAGCAATTTGTTCCCGGTTAATTCCTAAATTTACTGGACAATAAAACGCGATGCAGCTGCAAACATCACACTCTAATATTGGAATGGCTATTTAGCCAAAGTATGTGGCATCAATAAAAGGTGAATAGAGAGAGAGAGAGAGAAAATGGAGTAAAAGATGAGGAGTGAGCGGCTCCTGCAACTTACTGGCTAAAAATGGAATAGGGAATGGGGATAACGAGGACTAGGCCAAAAACAAGACTTAGCAACCAAATGTCATTAAAAATGATGGGAAAGCTGGTAATGGGGGAAAGGAGGAAATTAGAAGTACATGTACATGTACGCCTAATACCAAACTTGGGCGCCCCTGCCCCAAAAGCTGGTATAAAAGCCTCGGAAAACTGGTGGTAAAGGGAAAGGAGTAACTGAGAAGTAAGCCTAATGCCAAAACTTTGGGCCCTGCCCCCTCCAGCTGGTAAAAAGCAAAGTGGAATACAGGAACTATGTGTTCATCAGACCTCAGCATCTGGGGGTTGAGACTTGAGGGGTGATGGTTTTAACATCCACCGCAACTCTGTTCTGAGGAGGGTCGTCTCATATGGACATGTCTCCAGTATGAACATCAGTTCCTTGACAGATTGTCCTGGCAGTTTGAAGTGGGCATGGAGTAAAGAAAAGTCAATTTATGTTCGTGTGTAATGTATTTACATTAAAGTCCCATGATCTCTTTCTCAAAATCTAAGAAAACTGCGATATTTTCCGAAACCGATGACTCATGAATGAGGACTATGATTATTGCAATATACAGTGGGAAGAGGTTGAAGAGGAACCCGTTAGGTGTCGGGAATCCTTCTACATGTATCATCCGAAGTTTCATTGATTCCGAATCAAGTGCATCTGCACGTCAACAGTCAAACTGTGATTAGTTTGTATGTCCAAAGCATGTATCATTTTGCCATGGAACTGCTCCTTGTGGCGACAAAAAGTACAATTTGAACAATTCCCGAACGGCAATGCCATCAAGTTTAGGTCGATGGCCTCCTCGCCTGAGAGGGCTCAATATACCATCATGAACGTCCTCATCCACAATGGCATCCACTTGTGGCATCGACTTGTTGACGTCATTTGTAGCACTCAGCATGTTACGTAAAACTATTGTAGCTTTTATCACCAAGTCTACGTTGTCAGGCGACAAGGGATTCTTTCTATGATATATCCTCCAGCGACTGGCTAGTATGCCGAAACCATTCTCAGATATCCTTCTAGCCCTTGATAATCTGTAATTATAAATACGCTTTGCATAATCCAGTTCGTGTCCTGGGTACGGACGCATCAGATTGGCCATGAGTGGGAAGGCCTCATCGCCAACTATGGCGTGAGGGCACAGCTGATCAGAATTCACCATCAAGGGTTTGTCATCGGGTATATCAAGCGTTTTGTTCTGCAGCTTCTCACGCAAAGCACTTTTCCTGAAAATTCCTGCATCACTGTTTGACCCATAGGACCCAATGTCGACCACAGTGAAGCGATATGCATGATCAACGAGGGCCAGTAGGACAATCGAGAAGGTCTTTTTGTAATTGAAATATGCACTTCCCGAGTTGGCCGGTGCTTGTATCAACACATGTTTACCGTCCAATGCCCCCAGACAGTTAGGAAACTGCCACCGTTCCCTAAATCCTTCCTCTATACTCTGCCATTTTCCTTGGTTAATGGTGCCGGAAGATGCAATGGTTGTAGGCGGTTCCAAATGGCTTCACATACTTCACGTACGATCTTTGACACAGTAGTAACCCCAACGCGGTAGCTGAAGCTTATCGTCTTCTACGAATCACCAGTCGCCAAAAACCTTAAAATAATGAGAAACTATATTGTCAATATCTCGTTTGCAGTAAAAGAAGTGGAATCTCAGTGGAAAAACGCTAGAGATGGCTTCATCAAGTATCGAAAAAAACTAAAAACAAAAAGCGGGGATGGGGCGAAGACTGTGAAAGAATACAAGTACGCAAACATTTTGTCCTTCCTTCTCCAATATCTGGGTGATCGGCCGACCACTGGCAATTTGGAAATGGATGATTCGGATGATGACGCTGATGACACGCAACAAGATACGTTAACCGTGAATGAGGATGATGCAAGTGTGGCAGGATCTCAACCGGATGCGTGGCAGCGGTAGTCTGGTTCCCTGACCTGCTGTATGGTAGCGCTGACTGATGGTGCGACACAGAGGTCAGGTCAACGCCACCGTGTGATACTCTAATTTACAAAGTACCTGGCCACTCCAGGGAAATGCCACGAAGTCACATGACAGGCTCTAAACCATTAGGAAATCAGATGGGAATGTCACATTTCATTTCACCAAGGTCAGATTCTTTATGACATTTTAAGAGTACACAGGGTGTGTTCAAAAATGCTCGCTTCAATGAATTGGCCTTGAAATGTGACATTCCCAGTGATTTCCTAATCTACCTAATCCTACCTCTACCGACCGAAATGAACAATTTCTCTCAACCAATGACTGATGGTTTAGTGCCTGTCATGTGACTGCGTGGCATTTCCCGGGAGTGACCAGGTACTTTGTAAATTAGAGTATCACACGATTGCGTGAATAGCCAGCAATCTCCATAGATTAGTGCAGCGACATCCAACCTTGGCCGAGCGCAACCAATCTCTGGGTATAAGGTTACAACAACTTAGTATACCTTTTATATTGTGGTAACATCCATGATCCCGATGATCCTCAGACCGGATGTATAATACTACTTCCTTCTGCGGAAGGGTCAGACACAAATCCACCCACTGTAAGAAGGATCACCTATCCCTAGTTTCCATAACTTTATCGCGTGAAATTGACGATGTTTATAATATCCCAGAGTGCCCTTTTAGGCGTATTCGTTTAGTCCGTCGAATTTATCATGGGCGATTTCATCTTGAGGGGCATATATAGAGGCCACTGAGTGAAGTACCACAAGTGGGACCCATCCAAAAAGTTCAATATCCGTGAGGTTGACAGCCAGAAGGGCATGGCCCTGAGTGTCTATACATGCATGGTTCACTGTACACTGCACACACACACTAATTACACAAGCCCCATTGTCTTTACGATGTATTACATCACCTCAGCTTTGGTGGATTCTCCCGTACCCCCTTTTTGCCTGTATAGAGCGAATGCGTTTAAAGACCTCGTCTAATTCAATGTATCTCGTTACTTTCCTATCCGTTGACAATTTAACATTTTGTAAAATGCCTGTCTGAATTGTCTGCCGCAAATACAATAAAATATAAAACTACTGGTGTGATTGATAGCATTGGGAATCTCAGCAAATGGCAGTGCAATAAATACAATTATTATTTGAAAAACACCCCCAGTAATTATGGTTTCCGATCTCAAGATCGGAAACCATATAGTGTTTGGTCGTGGTGTCTGTCTGTGTGTGTGTGTGTGTCTGTTCAGTCTGTCACACCTGTAACTTTGTTCCTGCAAGAGCTACAGACCTGGAAATGTGACCTACCCCCAGGTTTCATGACCTGAGCTACAAGATGGAATGAAAATTTCCAGTCTCCGATACCTGGTTCATGGTGAAATTGATATATATCAAAAGTTGAGATTTTGTCTGTCACACTTTTGTTTCTTGAATAACTTGACGCCAGGTAGAGCACTAGTAACAAGTTCCTTCCCTATGTTTATGGTCCTTGGCAAGATATTGGCATCAACAAATTTATTCTCCAGTGTCAGCATCATAATGATATTGATATATCAAATTTGATATTTTGACATATTTGGAGATCTGCCACAGTAAGCGACGTGAAACTGATATCACAACATCATTGCTCATCCACGGATGTTATTGCAACTGAAATTTTCAGTTTGCACCTGCTCGGTTGCATGATATCTGCTGATATCGTGGTGAGATTTGATATTCAAATTTGATAACATGACATAAATCAGAATCTGGTGATGGTAGAGACCTAAAACCTTCACCTACACCTAGGTTATCAAGGATGAGCTTTCAGATTACGCAATGACCTTGAAGGTCAGAGGTCAAGGTCAAGGTCAAACAGTTCTTCAGCGAAAATCTCCTCGGAATTTCAGGAAAAAACGAATTAGAAGCCTGAATTTACCATCCCCGATAGGTTTAATCAGGGATCCTGCCCCAGTTATGCAATACATGTACTTCTCAAGGTCAGAGGTCAAGGTCACAGCCAACCATCACAAATAACATGAGACAGAACCTGGTGATGGTGGAAGCCTAAAACCTCCATCTACACCTAGGTTATCAAGGATGCGCTTTCAGATTACACAATGACCTTGAAGGTCAGAGGTCAAGGTCAAACAGTTCTAAAGTGCAAATCTACTCAGAATTTCAGGGGAAAACTAATTAGAAGCCTGCATTAACCATCCCCTATTGGTTTAATCAAGGATCCCTGTTCCAGTTACGCAATACTTCTCAAGGTCAGAGGTCAAGGTCACAGATAACTAGCTCTAGAGTAGTAAACTTCTCATCGGAAACCATTGACATCGCTCCGATGTCCTTTTCTTGTTCCCCCAGTTTTTCATGAGAAAAGAAGAGACCCGCCCCTGGTGTCGAACCGGTAGCTATTTTTACATGTTCCACTTTTTTTACAATTTATTTTTTATAGCCCTTATGCAGTGTACCGCATTGATATTTTTTGCATATATTTTTGCCAGAACATGCACAGCAGCGATCCTGAAACGGAACATATTGGCAAGTTACAGATACTTTGACTCGTCTAATATCTGATCTTATGATCTCCATCCAGTCAACCTCAGTAATAGGCTGTAGACAGAACCCAGGAAAATGTTTTCCATAAGCGCACTCTTCGTGAAGAGTGCACTAAACTTATGGAAAAAAATTCCTTGGGAAACACTGTAGACTTGGGACAAAACAAAAAAATAAATGCAAAAAGTTTGTAAAAAATATACCCAACCCTGGTTTCGAACCTGCGCCCGCCGGATTGGCGTTACAGTAGAAGAAATAGCCAGACGCCCTAACCGACTGCGCTATCCGGCCACTTCTGCCAAGCAGAATGTGCCTGAGAATAAAGGCCTGCTCGCGGTTGAATGACAGCGCCATCTAGCCTAGGTCGGGGCAATATCGGCTTTGGAGACGGTGCTTCAACACCGACTAGGGCGTTTGTATTTCACCTACCTGCCGCGCTGTGGCTAGTTCAGCTTTAAAGCGAATCGACAGTCGTTTTGTAAACAGAAGGATGATGTTTGTAAACATTGCCCTCACAGCCAATCAGAATGCAGGAAATGAGTGTCTGTAAACAAAGATTCGTCCCCTTTTGCATTCAAATTTTTTGGCTGACACATCGCTTTAAACTAATCGCAAACTGATGGTAAAGAAATGACGTGACGTTGTTGCGGGTGATCCACCGACTTTACGACAAGTTTACGATCAGATTGCGGTTAGTTCACGACGGCAGTCGTCAACGAATCGCAAACTCGTCGTAAACAAGTCGCAAACTGATCGTAAAGAAATGAGTGACGTTGAAGCTGATCCACCGAACCAAATCAGACATGTTTGATCATGTCGTAAACTCGTCGCAAACTACATGTAGTCGTCAAAAGAGTTCAGTCGTGAACGAGTCGCAAACTCGTCGTGAACGCTGATCCACCGGCTATGATTTTTCGTCGTAAACTAGTCGGTCGTGAACTAATCGCAAACTGAGCGTAAACTCGTCATTAAGTCGGTGGATCACCCGCATGAAGTTGATCCACCGAACCAAATATATTTGATCTCGTCGTAAACTCGTCGCAAACTAGTCGTCAACAGAGTTCAGTCGTGAACAAGTCGCAAAGTCGTCGTGAACTCATCTCAAACTGATCGTAAACTCGTCGTTAAGTCGGTGGATCACCCGCATAACCCGTGTGGTAACGGAATTACAGTAACGGAATTACAAAAAAATTACTTCTGAAAAGAAGGCTTCATAGTCATATTTATCCCAACTGTATTGTGTTGTATTTGTCCATTTTTCCTCAACCAGATCTTGTAGATGTGAAATCAACCAAAACACCATTTTTCATGGATGTTTTCATGGATGTAATCTGACCTACGGGGGGCTAAAGAAGGGTACCAAAACAAGGTCATGTCAGGACATTCTGTGCAAAAAAAACATGAATTTTAATTTTCATAAATTTTTCTGGCCTTATAACTGAAAATACTTCACATTATAATTTTCAGCATTGTTTCCTGAATCTCCTAGATTTTTTGCACATCTAAACGAGTTGTAATATGAAAGATGAAAATAAAAATTTGATTTTGTAATATGCATTCTCTATTGGAGAATTGCCCTTTAAGCAAACTGCATCAGTAATTTGATGTACTAAATCCAATTTACAAAAGCAATATTTCATGCAGTACATGTGTGTGGTTGCAATACACTGCACACATATGATTGCCGGAAAATTAGCCCTTCTATGGTCCAAGCAGCAGCCATGTGGCTAGTATTTATACACGTATTCACAGCGGCTATTTTGAACATATCTGATGTGTCCCATAGTTACTCTTGCCTCGTTTCCAGTGCTGTGAGCATTTTCTCATCTCCGGGTCGGCCATATCGATTTAACAGAATCTGCGGAAACTACAGAAACTAACGGAAACTGGTCTGGAGACGTGCATCAATATGGGGCGCCAAAGAGAAAATTATTGATCTGTCCAGAATAAAATATGTCGATTAAGGGGGCGGTAGTGGAAACATGCAGCGCCGTTTTAGTGCGGCGGTCGAAGGTTGAACCGTCTTATTTATGAATAACCATGTATTGTTAATAAAATTAGGCGTCAAGGACAAGCTGATCATGGTTCGTTGCCAAAACCTACACTCTTTCAAAAATATTGTCCAGCACAATGCTTTTGTACACCCGGTGCGTCCGTGCGCATAGGCCTATTTTAATGACAATAAGGAGGTTACTTTAATAGCCCGCGTATTTCGAAAAGCGTAGGCGTGTTTAGGCCAAAATATGAAAATTTTGGGAAGACTTTTCTCGTCCATCAGGCATCGCACTTCAGTGGTTTCTTTTCATTTGGCAGCAGTATATTTGTGCGCAGGGCGCGACGTTGAGATTTTTTCACTATTCAACAGGATTCGGGAGATATTCTAAAAGTTCATTTTTGACCAATTTTACATAATTATCATTACTAAGAATTAGAATTCGCAAATTATCTCAACGTCGGCACCTGCACATATGTATTCCCCAACATTTTGTGGTAAAACGCCAGGTCCCAGTCGCCTTGTTGCCGAGAAATCTATGACGAAAAAGTCAAATGGGGGTCTCATTGTTTGCTTAATTAGCTGATTAATGAAAGATGAAAGCACATCGTTTACAATTCAGATGTGTAGAACAAGAGTAGCAATTTCATAGAAATACTTGAAATCGATGCTACCTTTTTGCTTGAAGAAAATATGAATTGTTTTCAGTCGCCATTTGCAGTGCGCTTCCTTATGGCTACCGCCCCTTTAAGTGGAAAACTAACGATAACTGGTCATCAGCCGTGCATCTTAATCTAGGTAGGCCTATATGGCAAGCCCAAGAGAAAAATATCGATCTCTTCAGAATACAATTATATGAAAAGTATTTATAATGTAGAATGCTTGAATTGCATTTTAGAAAGGTTTTCGAATCACTAATCCAATTTTTTCGGCTACTCTTTCTAGATTTATTTACCACGACGTTTATACCAGTGTTCCTTGGTCGTTGTCAAGTCTACAGCTGTCTCAGTGAGGTTTCTTGCATGTCTACATATCAGTGTTTTTAGAGAAATACAGTGAATATGTGCAGTAAAATAATGATACTGTGACCATGATGACCCGAAGCATTGAAGCTGAACTGCATGCCACGCTGTGGCAGTCGACAAGAAGCCCTTGAATGATCCTTCCAAGCCCAAGTAAAAAAAAATATCACGAATTTGACCGTGGACTTGCCCGCTTGCAAAGCAGACGTGATGACCACAAGGCAATTCTACCCCTGTTGGGGCTTTATTGTTCATTTCGAATGCAACGTGCGCGACTCATTTGCGAATGCAAACTGACCGGCCAGTTGCAGAGAGATCACTAAGCATTCGCAAGAAAATGGGTGGTGGTGGTGGTGATGGTGGTGGTGGTGGTGGCGGTGGTATGTCCATGCTGCGGGACTTCTTTAGTAATTAACGTGCCTCTCGGGCTACACACTGACCTTAAAGCTGAACTAGATCGTTAAAAGCAGCGCACGGGAGGTTTTAAAAATTAAGTGTCCATCCGCCATGTTCCAAACGCCCGTCCACCATGTTTTGAATGTCTCTCCAAACCCAATAGACTTCCAATGTCTGGGGTGGCGCCAGTGTATTCCAAATCCAATCGACGAAGGAGTCGCATCATGGCCTCGTATGTAAGTACACGAACATTGTATAGGGCAGTACATGAGGCACCAATGTAGGCATTACAATCACTGCAAACAAACACAGACATTGGAAGTCTATCGGATACCTTTCATCAGCACGGAGGGCTGTACAGAGGGATTTTTGAAATTACTAATTTTTCGCAAAGATATTACAAAAAATCATTTTTGCACCATTTTGGGCGACTAATTAGCCAATTAAAGCTAACAGAGGATGAATTTTGAGAAATCCCTCTGTGCAGCCATCGGGGCAACTTTGATACACCATATGTCCAAAAGTTGGCATCTCTCAGTCCTAATATGATGCAAATGGCGTCAAATCTAGTGAAAAAATATCGGGTAGTAATTAACCTTCGTTAATTAGTGTACTGTACTTACTATCATGTTGCTTTTTACATAAATCGACAGATAAGGGATAGATTCACCATAGAAAGGCAAGAATAGTACGATATTTCCCGACGCCCTTGACTTATGCAGCATTGATTTCCAGGATCCCAAAATTTTCGCATATGTATCGCAAGACCTTAAAAATCGATAAGTAATAATATAAGAAATAGTAGTAGGAATGGTAATAATAATAATAATGATTAAAACATTTTATGATAAAATTGAAGGAGTAAGACATTTGGCTGTGCTCAGTTAAGATACATTTTGTACTTCAAAAATAATAATGTTTTCAGACGACGCTTGAATATTTCTTCATGAAGAAAAAGTTGGCTTCATGGAATTTCTAAAAAAAATACAATTACATCTTTCTTCAAAATAGAGAAACAATGAAACTACATTCATTATGTTATGGGGAGGGGCACACTGCCGATGAGGTCAACTCTTACATATACATGTAATACCAAGAGACTGCTCTGGATAGTATTCTTAAAGTCAGTCGAATTAAAACCGTGTTTTAATCAACAAGTTGTTTAGTCCCTTTCTTCTTACCCAACATCTTTAATAAGACTTGAGTAAGACCACCCATAAGTGAAGCCAATTAGATGCTGAAATTTCACTTTTTTTGGGGGGGGGGTCAAGTCAGAAGTGAAAAAAAATTACACTTCTTTGGCTTCAAGGTAGTTTTGAGAGGGTCCCTAATAATTTATACGTTGCGTATTTACTGAGAATTTGTTAGATATTCTACTCCACGGCACACAAGAACACCATTCGCAATCTGTCCCGAACGTCGTTCCTAAATTTCTTCCCACCTCCTATACAATATAGATAGAAGTTAATACCGTAGTTCATGTGCCAAAAATAGACAATGACGTAATGCTGAGTGTGATATCGTAACTGCCAGTACTCCTCCTTCATGTTATAGTGACGTTTTACGTCTTCGAGGCCGATGATGACGTCATACATTCTGTATGGAATTGACGTCACGACGTAGACAAGCGAGACAAGAATTAACATTCTGGTCAAATAATTCGTCTCCTTTTGCCTGGTCTCTCGTCCCTCCTTACTGACTCCCATTTTGTCTCTATCCTTGGATGCTGAGTGCAACACGGAGATGATCCAAACATTGCAGACCACAATTACACAGAAAGGAAGGATGGTCCCGATTGCCAATTGCGATGAATTTCCCAGAGCTTCTAGCGTTGGGTTGTTCACCGACATTCGGAGAATGGTGGTGCCTGTTGAGAAGATTACGTTCTTGGACCTAATGAAGACGGCGCATAAGCCCTCAACGGTGCTTGCTATAATTTGCTGTGTCACGGACGTGGCGTGCTCTACGTCACGTCCACGACGGAAACAAATTAGCAAACAATGACTCCCTTGATCATGAATCACAATGAACTTAATTGATACCAGTGGCATAGAAGGATTATCTAGGTGTACCTCTATGAGTACAATGAATTTTGACCCTTTCGACTTCAAATGGCTGCCAGTCGGCCACTTTGAAAAGGGGAATTTAGCCAATATATCATGAAGAACAGCAACTAGAATGTTATAACTTGGTGTGAATATGTATGCAGAGTTACTCTCTAAATGTTTGCCAAATTTTAGCTCTGTTGCGTTTCAAATATGGCGGGCAGGCCGCCATATTGAAAGGGGGCCTGTGGCTCATATTATATTAAATTACATCAGCTAGAATGTTTTTACCCTGCATTGATGATATGTATCTAGGTACCCTATATAAAGGCAGCAAAATCCTGCCGGATTGAACTGCGAATATGGCCACCGGGGGCCATATTCATAAAACCCTGCTAAGCCTAGTTGGCAACTATTTTGAGCCTTAGCTGCCCACTAACCCTAGTTGGATACTAGTTGTTATTCATAAAATACCGCTAAGCTTAGTTGACTGCTATGTTGACTGCTAACTTTAGAGGTGATCTTGGGTACCTCTAAGTCACTAGTTGGCAACTATATCATTCATTTTGTATGTTTGCCTAGAGGAATTCTTGAACTGGCTAAGTTGCATCGTGCAGTGATGAGGGAAAGAGTACTCAGAGACAGGCGTAATCCACTTGATAATTTTGTACTGATGATGACTTGATTAAGAGATGTCGATTTTCACGGGAAGGCATCATGTTTATAACAGATTTAATAGCACATGAAATTCATCATCGAACGAGACGCAATCATGCACTACTTCTGGATCAGCAGGTGCGGATTGCATTACAGTATTACGCAACAGGAACATTTCAAATTGTTGTTGGCGACCCCACACAAGTCTCTAAGCCAACATCCTGCCAAGTTGTCAACAATTAACAACCTCGTTGAGTTGCCTGAACAAGGTCAAGTTTATGTGATTAAAGATGGATTCTAAACCGTATCTGGACCTTTTCAGGTGTTAAAGGTTGTGTTGATGAAACACATATTTGGATAATTTCACCTCATTTTAATGAGGCTGACTTTGTCAACAGGAAAGGTCATCACCCCATAAACGTTCAAGTGATATGTGACCATAAGGGGATATGGGTTAACATTGTGGCAAGCCGCCACAATGTTAATCCATGCCATCCCTATTGAAAGTGAAACTGACGCTTGTTGTTACTTGTGGTTTGGGACACGGCCAACTGCTATGTTACCAACCTACTAGTCCTAGTTGACAACTACCTGGCACTGTCCCTAGCAGGGTTTTATGAATATGAAAATAGCAGGAAACTATGGAGCAGGCAACTAGGCATTTGGCAGCCTGCTAAGGCCTAGTTGGCTGCTAGTTTAGCAGGGTTTTATGAATATGGCCCCGGTAGTCTATCTTGAATGAAATGGCCAGGGCCATTGTGCTCACCTCTGTGATAAGTCTCTGTGGTTAAGTGTGAAACTGAGACTCTCATGGTGAATGTTGAAGGATCAGTACAGATAAGATAAAGCTGAACACACCAAGAAGTATTTTTATGATTTGATCAGTATTATCAGTCAATGACATGGCACCCAGAAGGAGTACAATTTCTGAATACAATGAATACAAGTGGTATATTGTGAACAAACTGCTTTCCTGTCTAGGTCACAGATGTCAAAAATTCTATTTTTCAAGATGGCCAAAGGTGACGTTCGTTGGGACTGAAATTTCAGCAGGAATGTACAGGATACTTGCACAGATATTTAGACAACATTGAAACATCATAACATTTACTACCGATGAGATATGGCCAAAGTCAATTTTTCAAGATGGCTGCCTGGCAGCCATGTTGAAGTCCAATCGAACCGAAATTTGGCATATAAGTAGACGGTACCAAGACACATATTTAGGCACAGTTAAAGCATCCTAGCTCCCACTATATTTATGAGGTGTGGGTCGAAGTCCATTTTTCAAGATGGCTCCCTGGTGGCCATATTTGACGTCGAATCTGACTGAAATTTACCATATATTTATATGGTACCTAGATACATATTTTGACAACGTTAAAACATCCTACCTATTCCTATTTATAAAATGTGGGTCAAAGTCCATTTTTCAAGATGGCTTCCTGGCAGCCATATTTGAAGTCCGATCGGGTTGAAATTCGGTGCATTCGTGCAGGGTGCCTAGATATATCTTCACACCAAATCACAACACTCTATGTCAAATAGCAATGAAACGTGCCACCAAACAGTGAATTTTGAACTTTGACCTCTGTGACCTTGAAAAGTAGGTCAAATCAAAAACCCGGGATTTATGTGATGAAGTCTCATCAGAGGAACCCACCATAAAAGTTTCGTGGTTCTAGCTAACAGCGTTCAGGAGATACGGCCGAAAGAAGGTTTTCACAAAGCGCCCCCTACAGGCCAGAGTGTACAAGCAGCAGCGTTAAGTTTCGGTCCAGAGAAAGTTTTTACCATAGGGTACCTGTACACCAAATTTCAAGTTTGTAACCCAAGCGGTTTAGAAACGTGCCACCCCTGTTAACGACGACGACGGACGACGACGGACGACACACCATGGGAGAAGCTCACCTCACAGAGGTGAGCTAAAAATGTACTTTGGCTCAAATTTCATAAACAAAGAGGGCCGTATTCAAGAACGGCGATCATCGCGCGATTAAGGTTGGGTCCCGGGTGTGCATCCCTAGGACTTTATATTCTGGTACATGGGTGGCAAGGCAATCCGCGATTACCTTTATCTTCGTCTTCAACGTTTTTATAGGTAAAGAAAATATAAAGATTCAATCCTAGAATAAGCACGGCGGTCACGCTCATCGTCAAACATGCTCGGCGTGTCGTGCATAGCCTGTGGGCAGCCATCGGAAACCGTACGACGATTAACCGGTCAATGGTCATCTCGGCCAAGAAGAAACCGGACAAGATACCGAAACCGTAGGCTTGGTACCACATCAGCCTAAAAATATTAGCGTATTTTAATGACATACAAAATACCTGTACCGTAAAATTTGCCGTCGTTTTTGTGCCGTATAAGCAAAAATAGTGAGGTTTCGCAAATCTGACGAAACATGGGAGTACGAAATACGAAATTCAACTTCATTTCCAGGACCTATGTATTTCTGGAGATGGTTGGTACCACGTCTTTTAGCATAACATGTAAGACCGAGAGAGTTATGGGGCATCTTGAATTTTTAAATTTCCACTTCGTATAGCTACGAAGTGGAAACGAAAGACAAATTTCAAAGTTTTTATACATCGTAACTCTATCGTTCCAACGTCATACGCTAAAAGATGCTCTTGCAGCAGGCGATATTTGTGGTACCAACCATCTTCTGAGATAAATTACGTCATGGAAATGATGAAGTCCAATTTCATATTTCGTACTTCGTGTTTCGTCAGGTTTGCGAAACCTTACTATTAACTAGTGACTTGTCAAGCAGAGAGGCTACACACCAGGCGAAATCGTATGCGATCTGATCGTCACCGAGCAAAATTGGCTGTTGGCACCAGAGTGCGCTGGATAGCCATCCGTGGAATCTTCGTGCCAGCAATGATCGCCCAATATCAAACAATTCCAAAACGATATCGTCTACTCTGCGGTGGTTGTGGAGAAGACCAATGGCAATTAGATCGCTTGCAATATCGCCCTTACCGCGCCTGGTGTGCAGCTTTGGGTGTGTTTCAAAATGTAATCCCTTCGACAGCAGAAAATTTTCATGCCGATTTACCGGCGGTGATGGCATTCCGTTAACTCCACACCAACACCGCCGATTCAATCCAATGAAATTCGTGTCAGCCGCCACAGATCAACAGGGTGGCCAATCAGAGACTGCGTTACAGACACCGAAGGCATGTATGGTGCAGCAATGTTTACTTCCGGGTTCGGCTCTTGTATGGCGATGTAAATTCAAATCTGATTGGTCGAGATTGGGCTGTTTCATCAAGCAACCATTCCGTACGATATGATGTATTTATGCAAAAACAGCAATAAACCAAAAAAATAATTTTTTCCTGCGATCTAGTTATAGGCTATATTTATCGGACGAAAGTTTCTTCTTGACAACAACTTTTATTAATTTGAAAAACAATCATGTCGTATTTGCAGTGGGGGTGCACCACAAGAGCAGCGAACAGCATTCCTGACAGATTTTCTTCTGGAGTGGGCCTGGGGTTTGTGGTGTGAGCCGTGCGAACTAAGCGCAAAACCCAGGTTAGCCTGGATGAAAATTTTCACCATTCTTTTGTCTACTGGTGAAAGACTGTTTCTTGAAACTCCACAATATTCATGTCAGATTTGGTATCACGGAGCTCTAAATTATGGCACTGCTAACTAATTGATCTAACCTTTAAAGTCTGACAGCAGAAAGTAGTTTTGGTGTCGGACGGAACGAGAGTTTGCTGGTAAGCTCAATATTTTTTTGATGCCCTCCTTCAAATAAATATACACTGTACATCCCAGATGGAGAAACTAATAGTTAAAGGTTTATCAAATACTACATTTGATGTTTGGAACATCAATGACACAAATTTTTGTGATCATTTCAAAGTTAAATTTTGTCCCATTTTCTTGGGTAACCAATTTTGAAACACACCCAGCTACTAACGAAAACGTATGCGTGTTTCAAAGACAGTACGAGCAATGCTAAAAGTTTGAATTACCCCCCTCACTCTTATAAGGCTCTTTCAGCATTCTGACCCCAAAAAGAAATTATCGAAGGTAGTTGTTACCTTCTGCCCCAGGTAAGAAGTCACTGACGTCTTGAGAAAGTTCGGAAGAATTCAGTGACCCCAGCAACCCAAAGAATAAGATGAGGAGCCACTGTGGTGTAGTGGCTGGGGTCTCTGGCTAGCGGTGAGAAGGTCACCGCTTCGATCCCCACTCGGCGTGAGACTTTACTAAGTCTCTCTTCCTCAATTGGCTCACCCCAGCCAGGTGTTAAAGGGGTACCTAGCTGGCAGTGATGGTATATGTGAATGTCTAGTCATGTGCGCCTTGTGGCAGCCGGACTACTTCCCGCGAAGTGGAGCTTGATCTGGATTGCACAGGCCTATAGCTGGGGGTAATAATTGTGAAGTGCCTTAACACTTAAATGTAAAAGACACTATAAGCCCACACATTATTATTATTATTATAGCTCTGAAATTACGATCATTGTCATCTCTGCGCACAAATTTTAATACTTACTTCATAACAAATTCAGAAATCGGCCCAGTAGCATAGGCCAGAACTGCGAAGGACCATACACCTTCAATAACAACAGATGAATCGGCCATAGCCAGACCTGTCATAAAATTGCACGTCGAAATTCGCCTGTTGTCCTTTTGAAGTGTAATAAGAATGGATAGGAGGTTTCCAGTGAGGCCCCAAAGCATGATGGGTATCCAGACATAATGAGATATGACGTAATACACCATGCGGAGATTCTCCACTGCTGGGTCAACGGGCCGCATTGCCTCGGAATAAATTGTAGACATGTTGTTTCGTGGGTCGTACATCTTCCCCGTTCCTTATTTCCATGCAGCCACACGGTTTCTAAAAATAGATACAGCTTTGACCAATCAGAATCACTCTTCCATTAAGTTGCGAATTCATCCTCTCTGCACCTCTGTTCGGCTAAAGCATGGCCAACTGAAAATTCTGAAGTAGTCCTCTCCCGCCTGTACTTCGAAGTACACAGTCCTGCGTGTTGTGTATGGTTATTACTAATGCCTTTTACCAATAAATTAGAGACTGTGCTGCAGCAGTCACACTATAGCCTTACTTCTAATCAACTGACGAGGACCGAGAATTCGCTTAACAAAGTCTGTGTTCGCAGCGCAGAATTGCTCTTGAAATTGAGATGATTGATATCCAATAGCCCGAAAAAGGGGCGAAATCATTTTGATATGTGTAATGTGAGTGAGAAAAAAAAACGGCTGTCGACATGGTCGAACATTTAGATGTATTTAATTGCACAGCCATTTGCATTCATTTTTTGTTCACTTGGCCAATATTATTGTACATGTATCATGCTGCACGGTTTGGGCGCTGAGTGCTTTAATGTAGCTAGACCGGATTTGTTTTCTCAGATCAGCACTTTTATCGGGGGCCTAAAGCGGCTTACTGCAAGTTTGCTGTCAGCACAGTAACTACATCACTGATTGGTGGTGCCATCAACTGATACATAATGAATATGGGGCCAAAATGTTGACATACATTCCCGGGCATACAATGCATATTACTTGCAATGTGTGCCTTGTATCTTGTCCCTGTGCAAGCGCAAGTAAAATACCCCATCTGTGTGAGGAACATGAGTAGCCTGAAATGGCCTCTTCCATACTTGCCAGGGCCAATAATGCTTTAGGTGCGGCAATGATAGACAAAATAAAGGTTCCCGTCGATTTCAATGCAACCTACAAAACCTTTCGATCGCAGCCCGATCGGCCAGTCGCTGAGTTATCGGGCAGCAATCGCAAGAAAATGGCTGGCGCAGTGATGTCAGTCATAGCTATAGGAGAACTTTTGAAACGATACTGGCGCTAGATAATACTCACCAAAAAGAATGTAAAATGCGTATAGTGAGGGGGGCGATATTTTGTTTCTCCCGACAGGTCGGCGCTGCGAGCGAAGTGACCTTAGCGACGTCATTGACGTCATTTTAGGTGTTGACGTTGCGTCTTGAGAAATGACCTGTACATTTTCTACAGGAATAATGAGACAAAACGTATGCATTTATCGGTATCACATTTCGTCGTTTTAAGGAAAAAGCAATGAAATTAGAAAAATTTTCTTCTACTACTACAAACGGGTTAGATGCCAGAAGTAAATTGAAATAACGATAGAAAAAAGAAATTTCGGTCACAACGCCCGCAGCGACGCCGTGTGGTGCTGGTACGGCGCCCTCCTCATTTCACCGAAGCTTGTGAGAAATTCGACGCTAGAGGACAAAAGAACAGCTTCCCCAATCTTTCCCAAACGTCCTTCCTAAATTTCTTCCCTCCTCCTATACAGTATAAATAAAAGTTAATTCCATAATTCATGCACCAAAAATACACAATGGTGGAGTGTTGAACGTGGAATCGGTACTGCCAGTACTCCTCCTTCATGCCGATGATGACGTCATACATTCTGTATGGAATCGAGGTCACGACGTCGGCAAGTGAGACAAGAACTAACATTCTGGTTAAACAAGATAGCATTGTAAATGTCGTATGGTTCCCGATGTAGGCCTACAGGTACTTCTACACGGAATGGTACACTGATAGAGATCAAGATACATTGATAGAGATCAGATACATTGACAGATATCAGGATACCTTGATGTGATGTGATGTGATGTGGTGCGGTGCGGTGTGGTGCTATATGACATGACATGATATATGATATGAACTTGATCTCATGCCAATAACTCATCCTGTAGCAGCTGGACCCTGGATGCCCCCGCACTGAGTGACGACAGACTGTGGGTTGTCGCAGTAGAGAATTTCCTTTATTCACAGCCGTGAAATCTAAAAGAGATTGCACCGTTGATAAGTACAAATTTGTCAATATACAAGAAATACAAAACATGAAACATATATCTCACTGGTCTTGCCTATCTGTGAAGTCCCACCGTATGGTGCTGCCACCTGAGGAGTCAACATTGAACGAATCCTAAACTCACTTCAAGACACTACAGAGGTCATAAATCTCATACAAGTTCTCTCAGTCCTTCACCATAACAAATTATTATTCTATATATTCCACTGAACGTGAGACATCCGCCTTGGAAGGAGAAATACAGCCACGACGAGCCAGGAAGAGCAATGCTACGCCTCCCGCAATGGCGGGAAAAACCCGTGCGCTGATGCACGGTGCAAAAAGGCTGATTTTATACTACAGAGACCCAAATTCACTGATATAACATTATAAGGGAATTCTATACATATTTCTTCATCCTTTTACAGGAGTTCTTTTGTAATTTACCTCTTTGTGCGGGTACAAGGTGACTTTTTAAATTGGAACAACCAGGAATCCACTGCATATCGCATGATACCAAATCGAAAGGGCTGTGCGCATGCGCAGCTACTAATTAAGTTCCGTATCCGGCAGTGGCGGCCGTAACACATCCCATGGTTGACCTTGTCGTTGACCTGGATATCTGATCATCGAGGTCGTTGCATAATCGAAATGGGCATTCTCAATAACCTAAGTACGGCTGATATCATGCCTCTACCTCTACCACAGGCAGAGATATTTCAAATTATCAAGTATGACCTTGACCTTGACCTCTGATCATCGAGTTCGTTGCATAATCAAAATGGGCATCATCAATAACCCTATGTATGGGTGATACCATGTCTCTATCTCTACCACAGGCAGAGATATTTCATATTTTCAAGTTTGACCTTGACCTTGACTTCTGATAATCAAGGTCATTGCATAATCGAAATGGCTTCCTCAATAACCTAAAGTATGGATCATATCATGTCTCTATTGCTACCACAGGCAGAGATATTTCAAAGTGTCAAGTTGGACCTTGACCTCTGACCTTGACCTTTGATCATCAAGGTCATTGCATAATCGAAATGGGCATCCTCAATAACCCAATTATGGATGATATCATGCCTCTACCTCTACCATGGGCAGAGATATTTCAAATTATCAAGTTTGATATATCAAAATCTCATGATATCTCAATCACCCAGACACGTGAGGAAGAGAATTTTAATACAGTCATGTCCTTGGATAAGCAGGCATGAACTTAGACTTGTTTCATGTCGATCAGTGGACAAAATGGCAAGTTATCTCAAAATATCAAAGGGGCTGGGCAGAAATGAAGCATTTTATGTGACACAGACCCATGTGAAATTCTGCGGTGAAATAATGACTATTCCTCGTCTTTCTAGGCCTCTGAAATCAGGCATTGTCTCCCTAATTAGTAAAGAGTAATGCAATTGTTTTTGTGTCATCATAGTTGTTAATCATTCAGTACAAAGCATCATCTGTGCAAGTTTCAAGCAAATCGAAACAGTAGTTAAAGCCGAACTTAATAGATATAAACCCCAAGCGGCAGAGGTACGAATTACGAACAGCCACAAGGCACTTCCAAACTACCTCTGAAAACGATACACCCTCTCGGACGGTCACAGTTGGTTTAACTTGCCACCGCGCTCTTGAAGAGTAAAGGTCTCAGCAAAGCTGCCAAATGAGAAAAAACGAAAAATAATCTGTGTTGGGACCGAGATTCGAACCCACAACCCTCTGATCGATTAGCCAACCTCTTTCTGTACGCGCTACGAAAACTGCTTGCATACAACGACGCTGATCTACAATAAAGGCGCTGTGGTTTTGAGGATCTCCATGAGGAAATAAAGCGATCGGAATTGTCGTCATGCCAGCAAGCAGTCTTCGTGGCGCGTACAGAAAGGGGTTGGCGAATCGATCAGAGGGTTGTGGGTTCGAATCTAGGTGCCATCACAGATTATTTTTCGTTTTTTCTCATTTGGCAGCTGTGCTGAGATCTTTACTGTTCAAGAGCGTAGTGCCAACTTGAGTGAAACCAGCTGTGACCGTCCGAGAGGGTGTATCGTTTTCAGAGGCAGTTTGGAAGTGCCTTGTGGCTGTTCGTAATTTCTACATCTGCCGCTTGGGGTTTATATCTATTAAGTTCAGCTTTAAAGAGTTATGCCGAACTTGTAACAACCCTTCATTTCTGCCCAGCCCCTTAATGATATCGATATCATCATGACCCCAACATCTCAGATCAAAAGTAATCAGCTCATTCGATTCCTAGGGTATGAAAACCTAAGGGCAGAACTTGTTTCTATTGCTCGAGGTGTCAAAGGAGCCGAGTTATGCCATCCGAAAAAAGCGTGACGGACAAAACCTGAAGTCTGATATCTTGATTACATCATGATGTAGGCATCAGAGGTTGAAAATTATTGGCTCATTGGATTGCCCAGGGGCCGTAGGCATAAAACATCTTAAGTGTAAAATTTCCCTTATCTTTTGTTTGGAACAATAGTTTAAGGGAAATTTTACACTTAAAGCTGATCTAGATCGTTAAAAGCAGCGCATGGGAGGTTTTAAAAAATAAGCCGCGCAATCGCGCGGCGTAAATGTCAAACAAGTGCCCATCCGCCATGTTTCGAACGCCCGTCCGCCATGTTTTGAATGTCTCTCCAAACCCAATAGACTTCCAATGTCCGTGGTGGCGCCAGTGTATTCCAAATCCGATCGGCGAAGGAGTCGCATCATGGCCTCCTATGCAGGTACACGAACATTGTACACGGCAGTTGTGCATGAGGCATCAATGTCGGCATCACAATCACTGCAAAGAAAACAAAAGAAACATTAGTTAGAAGGATAAAACGAGAAATAGGCTAGACGCAGGCATTACAAAAATAACAAGATGACATTGTAAATGTCGTATGGTTCCCGATTAGGTACTTCTACATGAACGGTACATTGATGGAGATGAAGATACATTGATAGATAGAGATAGATAGATACATTGATGAGATCAGGATACATTGATAGAGATCAAATGCATTGATATAGATCGGGATACATTGATGGAGATCAGGATACATTGACAGAGATCTGGATACATTGACTGATGAACAACGACGCTGAATCCCACAGAACTTGATCCTATGCCAATAACCCATCTCATGGTTGACCTTGACCTTGATATCTGATCATCCAGTAGTCTTGAACGTTAGTTGGGATGTTGATATTTTTGGTTGCTGGGAGGGGAATGTCGATGGTCGTCAGCTGCCCCTGCATTCAGAGAGACTTTAGTGAAAAGTCTGTCTGAATGCAGGACAGCTGACAGGATCTGTGGTTATAAGTATTTAATAGCAAATGCAGATTTGTAGGGAAATGGAAGGGCTGGGGAGATATTCGTCCTGCGACTAAAAGTGTTCAGCAAAAAAACCAGAGAAACAGATTCAGCAAAAAATAAACAGAGAAACAGACGCGTGAAAAAAATCGCCTATCGCAAGGCTCGAACCCGGCGCCCCGGATTCACAGCCGGACGCTCTACCGATGCGCCAGCCGGCCATGACGCTCGCAGCTGAATAAATGTTTATGAATACATCCCAGCTGCTCAACATATTTTTATGATAATAGAAATGACGTCACAAATCAGAATAATCTTACAAAAATCGCATTTCACAACATCCACAGAGCAAGTCCCCAGCAAATCTGTCAGTATATCGCTACATAATGTACCCATCTACGTTCACAGCTACTAAAAACGTTAAACCAACCGTCCGATATATTCCATCTGAACATTAGGCGCATTTCACCTATAAGTCCAATTCTATTGACTGACCCGTGACAAGTCTTTGGCTAGCTTCGCTGTTCGCCGCTACGCGGCGCGTTGGGCCCTTGCGTCAAGGTCATTGCATAATCAAAATGGGCAGCCTCAATAACCTAAGTATGGGTATATCATGTCTCTATCTGTATCACGGGCATAGATATTTCAAATTCGCAAGTTTGACCTTGACCTTTGATCGTTAACGTCATTGCATAATCGAAATGGGCATCCTCAATAACCTACGTATGGGTGATATCATGCCTCTACCTCTACCACAGGAAGAGATACTTCAAATTATCAAGTTTGACCTTGACCTTGACGTCTGATCATCAAGGTCATTGCATAATCGAAGTGGGCATCCTCAATAACCAAAGTATGGGTGATGTTATGCCTCTATCTAACACAGGCAGAGATATCTCAAATTATCAAGTTTGATATATCAAAATCTCATGATATCTCAATCACCCGGACACTGGAGGCTGAGAATTTTAACATAGTCGAGTCCTTAGATAAGTAGGCATGAACTAAGACTTGTTTCATGTTGCTCAGTTGACAATATGGCAAGTTATCTCAAAATATCAAATTTGTGATATCGATATCGCCATGACCCCTACATCTCAGATCAAAAGTAATCAGTCCATTCGATTCCTAGGGTATGAAAACCTAAGGTTAGAACTTGTTTCTGTTGCTCTAGGTGCTAAAGGAGCCGAGTTATGACATCAGATAAAGGCGTGACGGACAAAATATCAAGTCTGATATGTTGATTACATCATGATGGAGGCATCTGATGTTGAAAATGATTAGCTCATTGGATTGCCCAGGTTGACAAACCTAGGGGTAGGATGTGTTACCAGGACTGTAGCTGTTGAAGGAGATAGGATATGAAGGTGTGACAGACGGACAATATGGTTCCCGATCTTAGTGATCGGGAACCATAAAAATTGAACTTTCAGTACTTTCAGGCTGGGAGCGGGTGGGAACTTTGCATACGCCAGCATTCTTGGAATGCACTAACAAAGAAGAGCGAGGCCAAAGACAATTGAGAAGGTCTAGCAGGTCAGCCACACGATTCGATATAACTAATAATCAGATTAAGTAATGAAAAGTAATGAAAGTAACCTACCTTTCAAGATGTGGAAGCATGACTTTATCCGTTCTAATGTAGAAAAACACGAAAAAATACACACACACGGGGTCCTTCTCTGACTACTGAAAGTTCAATTTTTATTTTCGTAATGCGTGCGTCTAGCCTATTTCTCGTTTTATCCTTCTAACTAATGTTTATTTTGTTTTGTTTGCAGTGATTGTGATGCCGACATTGATGCCTCATGTACTGCCGTGTACAATGTTCGTGTACCTGCATACGAGCCCATGATGCGATTTGGAATACACTGGCGCCACCACGGACATTGGAAGTCTATTGGGTTTGGAGAGACATTCAAAACATGGCGGACGGGCGTTCGAAACATGGCGGATGGGCACTTGTTTGACATTTACGCCGCGCGATGGCGCGGCTTATTTTTTAAAACCTGCTTTTAACGATCTAGTTCAGCTTTAAGATGTTTCATGCATACGGCCCCAGGTTGGGGTATTCGAAAAACCTGGACGGTGGACGGTGGACGCTGGACGGTGATTTACATCAGTGTTTTCCATCGCCTGGATGTAGTTGTTAATTTCACTTCCCACCTCCCAGACGATTCTCAATTTAGTTATGTTATTTCCCACTGCACTCTTTTGGCGCTACTGCTCCGCACCAGTGTGCCGTACATGTAGCTGGGTTCTTGCATTTCTTTTAGGCCTATTTTTGAATCTGTTTTTTTAAAGGTAGGCCTAGACATTTGGTGTGCTGATAATCATGGTTCCTGCAGCCTTTTGGGCTTGACTTTTGAGGCCAGTCAAGCAAGGAACTCTCAGGACAAGCTCTAAAGCGGGTGATCCACTGTTGCGATTTTAGCTTGAGACGGGGTTGCGTTCCCTTGCGGTTACCTTATATGGCAGTCGGAAGTCCTTATAAGGTAATCGCAAGGGAACGCAACCCCGTCTCAAGCCAAAATCGCAACAGTGGATCACCCGCTTAACAAGTCTTCGAATTAGGCTCATTCCTCCTTGTCCTTGGGTTGATCAGGGAGAGTGCCAGTGGGATTCCACTTACTTAGGCCTAGGGCCTAGGCCATTTTACATGCCGAGTTGTGACAGTGCCAGCAACAATGTAGGCCCTATTTTTAACATGACCTTGATATTCCTTAGAAGTTAGGTCCCTACCGGTACTACATGTAGCTTGCCTGCCAGTATCAATACCATACAACAAACCATTCAAAGAATAACTGATATTCCAATTTATTTCAAATTTATTAACAAAAAATAAACAAAATCTTTGCCTGATCTCATCAGGAAACATAACAGTTATATTGCCAACAAGGGTGAGACCCAGAGTGTACTAACCATTTTTTGTTCTCAAAATATCAACATTTCTTACGCTGCCGCGCTAGAAAAGTGCAGGAACAGAAACCTGAAGCTAAAACCATACACTTTGAACATTTCTTTTCCTGAAATTCTGAGTTCGTTGGTTTACAGTCTACTGGTTCTCAACTGTGCTAACCTGGCTTTTCACAAAAATGGTTTTTAAAATCTTAGAAAATCAACTAACCTGATAGTGATAACAGAAAACAACGTTTCAATCACAGAATTCTTGATAACCGTAAGTATGCAGGGTGTCGTTCAAAAAATGCAGTGTTACAAACACCATTACCGCAGGTAAAGGAAATGCCGTAGTCATGCATGTCATGATATTCATTATTATAAATTGGGTTTTCTAAGACAGACCGATGCTTACCTGTAACAAAGGGCACAATTAGTTGAGTTGAAAAAGGGGGTTAGCGTGCACCCCCCGGAGATTAGCATTTTTATATACCGGTAGGAAAAAAACTGTTTCCTATGTTAAAAATTTCACAAATTGTCCCACGTGCCTTTTTTCATGTTTTTATGCAAATTAACCTGACATTATCAATGAATGCATTATTCACCTTTAGACTGGCTTTGTAAAGGGGCAGGCATGGCAGGGGAAACAATGTATGTCTAAATTCTGAATGGTTGGATTTAGACTCTATAAAC
>NMRB01001177.1:64372-95735 GCA_002633025.1 Notospermus geniculatus
GGGGGCAATTGTCCTACAGGGGGAATTGTCTGGGGGGCAGTTGTCCTATGGGGGCAATTGTCCAGGGGGTAGTTGTCCAGGGGGCAGTTGTCCTAAGGGGGCAATTGTCGGGGGGCAATTATCCGGGGGGCAGTTGTCCAGGGGGAATTGTCCTGATACCTTGTCACGCACCCAAACCATTAGGGACACACACCGCATGAGCTACTGCAAAATCTTGTCCGCAGTCAGGTGTACTTCACTGCGGACAGAAATTAGGTCATCCAGGTGAGTTGTGTGTATTTATATATGGTGGTATGCAGGGCTGGCCTAATACATTAGTTTCGCAGTAGCTCACGCGGACTGTGCCCCTTATGCACTATCCCCCTTACACAACTGCGGTAGTTCCCTCACACCATGACGCCTGTCTGCATTCTTAGCCATTTTCTGCCGATAGTCCTGTTCTGTCTGTGCAAGATTGGTCAAATTTGGCCAACCAGGGGTAAATAGATTTGGATGTTGTGGCAAGTTTGTACGAACACGTCTCCCAAACAACAGTTCAGACGGACTGTAACCATTGTACAGAGGAGTAGCAAGGCTAAATACGGATCCTTAGCTTTCTTCACCAGATTCTTGACGGTTTGAACCGCATGTTCAACTTCCGCATTCCCTTGAGGATAAAGCGGGCTACTCGTGACATGTTGAAAAGCATACACATCCGCGAAATCAGCAAACTCCTGCGCAGAATACTGAGGCCCGTTGTCTGATCTAACACGCTCCGGCACCCCATGTCTGGCAAATATGGATTTGAGGTGATTGATTGTCGTACCCGAAGAGAGATCCTCCAACTTGGCAAGTTCAATGTACCTAGAGAAGTAATCGACCACGACTAAGAAGTGTGACTTTCTCAATTCAAACAAGTCAGTACCAATGACCTGCCATGGCCTCTTTGGGAATTCAGTAGTAATGTTTGGTTCATGGCGAACGATACGCTGCTTTGCACAAATATTGCAATTCTGCTCAAGCGATTCGATTTGTTTACTAATTCCTGGCCACCACACTGATTCCTGAGCTCGACGCCTACATTTCGTTATTCCCTGATGTCCTTCGTGAATCTTGTCTAATATTTCCAAACGCATACTGACCGGGGATAACAATTCTTGTACCGCGCATCAGTAATCCATTCATTACCGTAAACATCCATATGTATGCAATAAACAGAGTCAGCATCTTCATGATGAAAACACTTTATTTACACTTCACGATCGATTTCGGTTCGCATCGAACCCTCTTCAGGTGACTTTACATTTTGGACTGAACAACAAATTGTACGAACACACTTATATATGCAGGTAATTCAAAGATTGTATACAAACAAATAAATAATTTAGAAAATGTTGAGGAAATATTGAGCTGACAATTGGGTATTAAGGGCTGACTTGACAAGCTTTATGTGAATGGCCTCTTTTGTACAACATTGAAAATCATTCTTGGCAGAGTCAATCACTGTGAAGTTGTTCAAGGAATAATCAGTTTGACATGCCTTGCATGTATTGAGGTGATCTCTAATGGCGGATGATGCTGCCGAAGTGCCATGCTCACTTACTCTGGTGACCAGATGTCTCTTTGTTTTACCTATATAGGTTACCTTTGCATCACACGAACATTGAAATTTGTAGACCACATTGGCTACCAGAGGCAAGGGAGTACGGCACTTCAAAGAGAAATAGTTTTTAACTTTGAAGGATGTATAAACTATCCTAACATCGATGAGAAATCCTCCAAAGTGTTTTCATCATGAAGATGCTGACTCTGTTTATTACATACATATGGATGTTTAAGTATCTGGACTCCCTCCCAAAACTCTATCATTACCGTAAGTTCACCGGACACCTGATAGTAAGGCTGCACAGCCCCTTTCAGAAAGGGCTTGTCAGGCCATCCATCCTGAACACTCAGTAATTCTCGATCAGTCAACTTTGCCTAATTTCTAAGGCATGTAAGGGCGGTCTTCAAATTGGCTGACAAGCCAATTTCTAGTTTACCTACTTGTCAACTACACATGAACCTGTGACTCTGCATAAGCCCCAATTGTTTTACTGCACAATATTATCATTAATACTGTATTTCTGTAAAAACACTGTTATGTAGACTCAACTTCACTTTGATTCAGTTGGACACTTGACAACGACCAGGGAACACTGGTAGAAACGTCGTGTTAAAATAAACCTAGAAAGAGTAACCAAAAAAGTTGGATTAGTTACACTGCTTACAATAGCCAAATTCCCGCCGATTTACCACTAACACATTATTATTTCGATCCGGAATTATCACCGTCCGGAACGGGGTCGAAATTAGCTTTTTTGTGTAAAAGTGTTGACGCGAGTTGTTATGTTTTTTACAACAGTTACGACCTGCTCACTGAAGTTTGTTTTTATGAATGAGGCACATAACCCGGGCGTTAATTACATACGATCCGTACGCGACCTACTCAAACATTAACAAGGTGTGAAGTTCTTTATTGTCTTCCCGGGACATGACAATTTCGGTTGTTTTTAGAATTGTCGTGATCGGGTAGGCCGTGCCGCGGCACGGGTTACCTGCCTTCCGAAAATATTTCTGAAATAAGTTGGGCAGGCCGGGCAGTTCTATATGAAGTACTTTATTGTGTGCCCGGGATATAACAGTTTAGATTTTCGTTAGAATGGGGCTATCCAGGGAAAACTACACCTCCAGGTGGCTCTACTGTACTATAAGTCCTAGTGTCACTGTTTGCAACATGGCAGAGTATGGAAAGTGGACTGTTCAAAAACTTAAAAATGAGTTATCAAACAGAGGAGTGTAACTTACAGGCAGAAAAAGTGATCTAATCATTTTCAACCTCAGAATCCTCCATCATTGACTTAATCATCGTATCAGACTTGATATTTTGTCCATCATTTTTTTATCTGATGGCACAAATCGGCTCCTATAACCAGTTAACACCTACAGCAATAGAAACAAGTTCTACCCTTAGGTTTTTATGCCTTAGAAATCAAATGAGCTGATTAATTTTGATCTGAGATGTTGGGGTCATGGTGATATCGACGTTCGATATCACAAAATTTGATATTTTGAGATAACTTGCCACATTGTCAACTGATGAACATGAAACAAGTCTTGATTCATGCCTGCTTATCCAAGGACAAGACTGTGTTAAAATTCTCAGCCCCATGTGTCCGGGTGATTGAGATATCATGAGATTTTGATATTTTCAAACTTGATAATTTGAAATATCTCTGCCCGTGGTTGAGGTAGAGACATATCATGCTATATTAACCCCTTCCCAACCAAGGGTGGTGTAATAAAGATCTGACATGTATAAGGATAATCACCAAGGATTGTAGGCCTATCATGTACAATTTAACCTCTTCCCACTCTATTCACTGCATTTCAGGTCGATCCTGGTTGACGAAGTGCCCCAGATCGCACGCTGATGCTGCTGTTGCTAAGAGAGGAGCAAGGAAGTGTCTTGAATTTGAAGAACTCGCTCTCAGCCGACACAATACAGGAATGCCAATTAGGGATCAACTGTCGAAATGATAGAACAGAGAAGTCTTCGCCACAGCAGACAAATGAATTGTTCTCTTACACATGTATGCAAACCGTAGGCTTTCCAAAATAAATGTGATTCATTCTTGGCAAAATTGTATTGGACCGAGTTTCTAATCAGCAGACTTAATCCCATCCAACCATGCACACTTGGTGAATAAAATTTTACGTCATCCACAGACCTTCCTAAGACTACAGTATCCCTTATGCCTTAGCCTATCAAACTGAGGCGTCAAATGTCAGCTGAGCGCAAGGCCCATGGGCCTCTTGTTCTCTACCCGGGTACTTAACATATAAGTTTTTATTGGAAGTGTCCTGGTCGGGTTGCTCGTACCACTGCACTGGCTACCTAAACTTGTGTTGAAATAACATCTCTAGAACCAGTTGAACAAACCGTGTGGGGTATACAGGGTGGTCTGTTTTATGTGAAGATTAATGACAACCGAATGGATCATGATTTACCGGCAGGTCGGGTTATACCTGTGGGTTAATGATTTTAAGATAAAAAGAACCTGATCCCATCACTCCATAAACACTTAGGCCTATTATATTTGTTCTTGCATCGACGATGGGCATCACATGTTGATATAAATGACGATTAAGACAGAATATCAACAGCAACATAGACCTGTATTCAAGAAGCCATCTTAACAAGCTACCCCAAGGTGACAGCACCGTTGGTCTCACTTGACAGATTACACATTACACTACATCCCCCTTACCGGATGTATCTGTTACACATACAAATTCGGTAGTAATGATAGTGAAACCTTCCTGTCTAGGTTAAAGACAATGGGTCATATGAATAAAGACTAGTAAATGCTTTTACTTGAATTTTGCAATACAAACGCACTAGGCTATGTTGTACAAATTTGAAGGTAAAGCATTTGCTAGTCTTTATTCATATGGGCCACTGTCCAAGCAATTACTCGAAAAGAAAATATTAAAGCGGTGCTGAGGTCTCCAACAGAAACACTACAGTCTGCAAAATTAAGAACATGGAACTCTTCCATTTACATGAAACTGAACACAAATGAGTTATCACTGAACTCGTTGATTTGCTTAACACCTCTCAATTAGAGCAAGAGTCCTTCCAAGCATAATACAGAAACTGAACACATGAACAAGTCATGAAATACACATGTATGCAAAACTGACAAATGACGTACACTCCACTGACAATGGGTGATATGAATAAAAATAAGTATCTACTAGCTAGTAGTTACTAGAAGTAAAAGTAACTGATTCCAAGGGTCATATGAATAAAGACGAGCAAATGCTTTTACTTCAGATTTGTACAGCATTGCCTGATGCATATTGCAAAATTCATGTAAAAGCATTTGCTACTCTTTATTCATATGACCCCAAGTTTTTACTCCAAGTAGAAGTGAGCACTCGAATTCATCCATATGAATAAACAGTTGATAGCAATCACTTCTGCCCTGCTAGTTTTTACTCATCTGAATCCTGGGTTCACCGTACAGGAATTAATACTGCTGATTATTCATATCCTCGGCAGTAGGCCTGTTTACTGTTTTTGGAGTGACTACTGCACTAGTATTGACTACTTATACTAGTAGCCACAAATAATTACTTGCAGTAATTACTCCTGTTTTATTCATATAGTCACCAGTAAATACTTCAAAAACTGGAGTAAAAGTTATTACTTATTTTTATTCATATCAGCCATTGACTGAATCCATTCTATTACTGACATCTGATTTTACCACATTTACAAATCCAGCCTTGCTGGAGGCTTTGACATTCTGCCTGACCTAGTTACATAATGGTCCAACTCCGACTGTTCTGGCGGATTGTTTACCATCAAATTAGGAATATCTCGATCATTCTCACACCCTGACTGTCTAACACTCGATCGCTCAACATTCTGTCTCACTGGGGAACTCTGACTTTCAACTGGAGTATTCACAACATTATCAGATGGAGTAAGTCTACACAGACTCCTGCGATTACGTCGCAGAGTTGACCCAGTTTGAGTCTCAACAATATATGACCTAGGTGTTTCAGCATCACCTGCAATTGTAGCTGGAATGTCCTTGTCACGCACCCAAACACTATCCCCCTTACAAAGCTGCGGTAATTCTCTCACACCATGACGCCTGTCTGCATTTTTAGCCATTTTCTGCCGAGAGTTCTGTTCTGTCTGTGCAGGGTTGGTCACATTTGGGCAACTAGGGGTAAGCAGATTTGGATGTTGTGGCAAGTTTGTACGAACACGTCTCCCAAATAGCAGTTCAGATGGACTGTATCCATTGTACAGAGGGGTAGCACGGTAAGCCAATAAGGCTAGGTACGGATCCTTTGCTTTTTTCACCAAGTTCTTGACGGTTTGAACCGCGCGCTCAACTTCCGCGTTACCTTGAGGATGAAGCGGGCTACTTGTGACATGTTGGAAAGCATACATATCTGCAAAGTTAGCGAACTCCTGCGCAGAATACTGAGGCCCGTTGTCTGAGCTAACACGCTCCGGCACCCCATGCCCAGCAAATATGGATTTCAGGTGATTAATTGTCGTACCCGAAGAGAGATCCTCCAACTTGGCAAGTTCAATGTACCGCGAGAAGTAATCAACCACGACTAAGAAGTGTGACTTTCTCAACTCAAACAAATCAGTACCAATGACCTGCCACGGCCTCTTTGGGAATTCAGTAGTAATGTTTGGTTCATGGCGAACAATACGCTGCTTTGCCCAAATATTGCAATTCTGCACAAGCGATTGGATTTGTTTACTAATTCCTGGCCACCACACTGATTCCTGAGCTTTACGCCTATATTTAGTTATCCTCAGTTATCTCCTGTCCTTCGTGAATCTTGTCTAGTATGTCCAAGCGCATACTGACTGGGATGACAATTCTTGTACCGCGCATCAGTAATCCATTCATTACCGTAAGTTCACCGGACACCTGATAGTAAGGTAGCACAGCCCCATTCAGAAAGAGTTTGTCAGGCCATTCATCCTGACAGACAGAATTTGACGACTTGACAGCGTACCTCATCCTCTGACTGCCTTTTACGCATCTCCTCGAGCCTTTTCTCCGTCGCCGGTAAGTTTTGAACGACCATTTCTATGTACGCTTTTACATCCTGAGCAAGTTCCACGTCACGGACAGACGGTGCTGAAGAGACCGGAACCCCGGACAAGGTATCCACCGTATACAGTTCTTTCCCCGGAACATGTATGATGTCATACGAGAAACTCACCATACGTAACTTGAACCTTTGTATGCGTGCCCGCAGTTCATCCACACTTTTCAAACCCAGAAGTGACAACAACGGCTTCTGTTTCAAGCGTGAACCGTTTTCCAAGAAGATAGACCTGGAATCTGTCGCAGGCCCAGGCAGAGGTGAGTGCTTCCTTTTCCACCTGCGCGTATCTTTTCTCCGTGTCAGACAGCGATCGCGACGCGTACGCTATAGGTCTCCACATACCAAACTCCTGCATCTGCTTTATCACAGCATCGATTCCATATGAAGATGAATCAGCTGAGACATTGGTATCTCTGTTGGGATCATACAGCGCAAGCACAGTTGTAGACGACAGACAGTGTTTCAAGTCCTTGAAAGCACTGTTTTGGCTCGGCCCCCAACACCAGTCGTTCTTTTCACTGAGAAGAGACCTGAGAGGTTCCGTTTTATCAGCTAAGTTAGGGATGAACTTCCCCAACTGGTTTACCATTCCAAGAAAACGCCTAACGTCAGACACATCTGCGGCTGTTCCATTTCCTGGATTGCACTGACCTTATCGGGGTCAGGATAGATACCGTCAGCAGTGATTAGGTATCCAATGTATTTCACTCTGTCCACTCACACTCACACTTGGCTTCATTGAGTGTAACAAAAGATGAATCAGCTGAGACATTGGTATCTCTGTTGGGATCATACAGCGCGAGCACAGTTGTAGACGACAGACAACGCTTCAAGTCCTTGAAAACACTGTTTTGACTCGGCCCCCAACACCAGTCGTTCTTTTTACTGAGAAGAGATCTGAGAGGTTCCGTTTTATCAGCTAAGTCAGGGATGAACTTCCCCAACTGGTTTACCATTCCAAGAAAGCGCCTAACGTCTGACACATTCTGAGGCCGTTCCATTTCCTGGATTGCAATGACCTTATCGGGGTCAGGATAGATACCATCCGCAGTGATTAAGTATCCTAGGTATTTCACTCTGTCCACTGAAAACTCATACTTGACCTCATTGAGTGTAACACCCGCATTTCTCAGTCTCTTAAGAACCGCATTGAGTCTCGCATCATGTTCAGCTTGATCCTTGCCAAACACCAGGATATCGTCCATATGACAGAGGACACCGTCTATTCCTTCTAAGATGTCCTGCATTCTCCGCTGGAATATTTCAGGTGCAGACGGAAGATATCCCAAACGGCAGTCTGTTGAATGCAAACCGACCAAAGGGGGTAATAAATGCTGTGAGACTGGATGACTCCTTGCTGATTGGAATCTGCCAAAATCCAGAATTCGCATCCAACTTAGAAAACACTTTGGCTCCACTAAGACGTGCCAAGGTGGAGTCAGGTACTACAACTATCCCTGCACACCAGTTGGTAGGCTCCGTTATTTTGGAGATAACGCCCAGCTTCTCCATGCGAATCAGCTCTTTTTTCACTTTATTGTGGAATGGTATCAGCACCCTGCGCAGGGTCCCCGCCAGAGGGTACTTTGGGTACAAATATAGTACCCTAAAGAAATTTGAGGGTACGATGGAGAGGGTCGATACTCTATGCCCACTTCAAGTTGCCAGGACATTCTGTCGAGGACCTGAGGTTCACCATCCTCAAAACATGTCCAGATGAGACGACCCTCCTTAGTACAGAGTTGAAATGGATGTGGACCCTTAACCATCACCCCCTCAGGTCTTAACACAAGATACTGAGGTTCTGAGTCCCTAGTTTGGCATTCGTGTTCTTCTCGCTCTCTCCGCCTGGTAGGCTTATTTCGTTGTAGGTTTTCCAGTTGTGGGGGGCACGTTCCCGGCCCCCCACTCAACCATACCGCATGCTCGTTCCAATTTTCGCGGGAAAGAGGTCATTTTCGGCAGCACTCTTCGGGAAAAAATTCCGAAAGAACACTTAAAATAGGGGTACTTTGAATGACTTTTCTCTCGAAAAATTCTTTAAAAGGGGGGCAAAAGTTTCTCTTCCCGAAAGAAAAATAAAAAGGGGTTTGAAAGTCCTATTCTCAATGAAAAAAGCTTGTAAAAAAGGGGTGAAAATCCCTTGGTTCCTTCAAAATTAGGGTGTCTAATTGCATAAAAAATCCCGAAAAAGGGGTGAAAATATCTTGGTTCCTTCCATTAGGCCTTAGTTATTTAATTACTTGTTTTACGGATCTGTTTTTTGGAAAAGTAAGCTGGGAGGTCAAAATAAAAATAAAAATAAAAATCCCGTTTGACCATTTTTATTTTTATTTTTGCTGATGTCATTCTTGGCATTTGCTTGGACAAGCGGTGGTCGAAATAAAAATAAAAATAAAATTGTATCATTCATCAAGGTCGGATTTCTGAATAAAAATAAAAACATCTATGTTAAAAAGGAACTAATTCTGTCTTTTAATATTTATTGTTGTTCCACCAAAAGGAGAAATAAATTATCTCTTGGGACAAAATTGGGTTATGAATGAATATACACATGCCATAAAACTGTGTAGTGACACCTGACACCTCACCAAATTGTGTTGTGAGACCTGGAAAGATTGGCTGCCATTGCATGGTGTTACAATATGGCAGCCATGGCGGCAATCTCATCCATCTCATCGCGTTTTGGATGCTGATTTTGGAGCTTTATTCACACTTTTGTTGTCAAGATTTTTTTCTGGAGGAGGGGGTTGGATGAGATCCGGCGGGAAAAAGAAAAATAAATGTTGTGAGTGTTCTTATGATCGGGATTTTATTTCTGAATAAAATTTTTTCCTGAAACTTTTGAATTCGAAACATCGGTGGCATGAAAAAATTTTATTTTCATCTGGGAAATTTCATGTCGGCGGATCCGTAAAACAAGTTATTAAATAACTAAGGCCTTAGGGGTCTAATTGGATGAAAAAAGCCCGCAGAAAGGGGTGGAAAATTTCCCTTGGTTCCTTCCATAAGGGGGTCCTTTTCAAACTCAGGAACAAGCATATGTGTACCCTAAAATTAAGAAGTGAGGGGGCCGGGGGCACGTTGCTCCCCGTCTGGTCTAGGCCTTGTTTTTCCCTCTCCCCCTCCCCCCCTTTGCTCTATTCCTCCTCGCCCTATTCTTCTCGTTGCTCAGTGATTTGCATTATCCATTCTGGTTTTTTCCTACAAATCTGGAAGTTGACTTCCTTTATATTCTTTATATTGTATATTCTTCCTTTATATTCCATGATGCCTGCTGTGAAAGGTGGGAGACCGGCCAACATGGAAGATTGTATCATGAGGTTCAGTCGTCTCCCAACGAATTCCGGTACAAAGACCTTTCACGAAGAGATCAGGTCATATTATCCCGCCTCCGGATGCAGCACTTTCCTACCCAAAGCTATCTTCACCGGTTCAGCCTTGCAGAGGATGCAATATGCCTGCTGTGTGGTCAGGCTGATGAGACAATACACCACCTTGTTTTTGAATGCTCAGCCTTGACAGCCCAAAGGACTTTTGCCCAGAGCTGCCCTTGGAGCGAGGAACTCAAGAACAGAAATGATGAATGGTCATCCCTGTGTGGGATGATTATCGAGAGGAAAAAGAGGATTCATGCTAGGGCCATGTTGGCGGATGCATGAAGCATCAAGCATCACCTTTATATTCTTTTACTTTGTGTTACCCTTCGTGCATCTTTTCGCTTTGTGCTTGTTATGTATTACACATGTCATATTTATTAAACCCTTTTCTTTCAGCTAAATCAGTTTCTCCTTAATTACATCCACTCTCCTTATTAGGTCCAGCAACCATCCGTGAGGCTTGGACGCTTTTCTTCTCTTAATTACATCCACTCTCTTAATTAGGTCCAGCAACCATCCGTGGTGCTTGGACACTATTCTTTCCTTAATTGCTCACTCATCCTGTCTACACAGGTGTTAGTTCTACATTCGGGTTTCAGCTCAGTCTTTTCTAGAGTTTCAGATTGTAAAGTTCCACTTGAAAAAGACCCCGGTTGGGGTCAAAAATTCGTGAATTCTGGAGATTGACTTCTTGCTTATTATTAGTTAGGAAAACATTCTTTAGAGGGCAGCACTTGTAAAAAAGCAGGTACAGGCAGGTGGTTTACATGATTTACGGTTGGGTCAGCCTAGATTCTCCCCCCCCCCCAACCAGGGGGTCGCGGGTAGGGTTAGGATGTTAGGGCATTAGGGTGTTAGGATGTTAGGGTGTTTAGGGTGTTAGGGCTAGGGTTAGGGTCAGGATTAGGGGGTAGAGTTAGGGTTAGCATTACATGTATATTATACATATTTCCCTTCGGCCAGAGTTATTTCATCTACCCGGGGGCACTGATTGCTTCCTTCATCCCCATCACCTCGAGCATTCCAAAGCCAACTGGAAATAATGAACAATCACATGTACGCCTGACGTCACCAGTTCGGATATACACAAAGTATCCTCTCTGGCTCCATCAGATGAATGCCGTGTTGTGAGCGAACTAGTTCTCCCACCCTCGGGTTCCTCACCCGCGCCCCTTGCAGGCTATTCCGTGTTTCTATATTATTGAGAACACACTTCTAACACCCATTCTCAAAACCCCATTCTCATCCCCTGGGCGAGGTCAAGCGAAGTTTGACGTTGGCCAGGAACCCCCAATAAATACACGGAAATGCTGCAGCTCCGTCAGACATGTCGGGGTCCGGACAGGAGCTACGGGCACCACCCTGGTAGGACGCCGCTGTCAAGGGATCGAAAACAACTTCGAGTTCCGATTCCAGAAATCATGTCGCCCAATCGTTCACCAACGAAACATGTAGAAGTAACTTATGAGTCAGGTTGCCAAGACCAGCGGTCCTCTACCAGGGCGGCGCCCCCCACTCCTGTCGGCCGGGCTTAGTACACGGCGGGGCAGCAAACAGTCATGGAAGGAGCTGCCATGGAAGAAGCCATGTACCTTCACATAATGCCTACCACCTACGTGCCCCACCATTGTCATTTCAGACAGGAGCTACGGGTGCCACCCTGGTAGGACGCCGCTCACAAGGGAGCCGACTTCGAGTTTCGATTCCCGACATCATGTCGCCTAATCGTTGGCCAACGAAAGAAAAAATTAAGTCAATCCAGGTCACCAAGTCCAGCGACGGGTCCTCCACCAGGGTGGCGCCCCCCAATCCTGTCGCCCGGGCTTAGTATACCCAGCAAACAGCATGGAAGAAGCCACATACCTTCACATAATGCCTACCACCTGTGTGTCCCGCCCCTGATTGTCATTTCTGGTCCTTCAATAGCGAATTCACACAAGTCTAGCGCATGTCCAACGGCCCATGACACCAATTAAAAGAAATGCTGTATTACCCAGTTCCAATACTAATCTGTAATCCATAGACCTCATTTAACTTTATACCCTTTGACAGGGAGAAACCCTTTGTTTAGTGCACCTACATGTAGGCCTATTGATTACACATACCGTATGATCTGCGAACCCTGCTCCATGACTCAAGCCACCCAAGTCATTACAACCACAATTAGCGGGCGGGCTCTTCTACCATTGACTCAGTATGTCGTCCACAGCTTTGTCCGGCGAGGTACATTGACCACCCCCACGGTACAGGTATCAGGGCTCGGCCTATCACCACTAGTAGATTGCTGGCACCCTCTGGGCCACCGCTGCGTCACCAACTTCGGCCTATCTCAAAAGAGATTACCGGCATCATATTGACAACCACTGCGTCAATCTTCGGCCTATCTCAACAGGAGATTACCGGCATCATGTTGATGACCACCGCGTCACCCTTCGGCCTATCTCAAAAAAAGAGTTTACCGGCACCATATTAAAGCCGCACAGTATGCACAGCTAAATCACTTCCAGTTCGGCCGAATTTTTAATAGTGCAACCTCGTTTACAGGCGTGCGTAAATGTATAGAACCACACATTATAGCATTATCCTGTATCGAGGTTGGGGGAATCTCCAATGCTGCGTGTAGTCTTGCGCAGCCAGCTGTTTCGTTCCACAGTACTGAGGTACGGATTCCTAGATTCGAAACAGCCCCTGGGTGACCGAGAATATGCTCGCCGATTATAACCCATCTGTCTATACTGTGCGCGTCAATCTTCGGCCTATCTCAACAAGAGAATACTGGTATTATATCGACGACCACCGCGTCAATCTTCGACCTATCTCAGTGAAGAGATAACCGGCATCACCACACTACAAGCAGACCAAACGCTCATGTGCATGAGCACTAACATGCACAGTGGGCGAGCGGCCTGTTTGCCTTGGCCAACCAAGGCGAACCAGTGGGCGACCGTCCTGCTCGAGATTCCAAAGCCAAAACTGGCAATTAATGAACAATCACGTGTACGCCTGACGTCACCAGTTCGGATAAGGTCTAACTACTCGATCTTTTCTAATTGGCCAGTTCTGATTCATTCTGTTTACAGAGTTCCCCATTATGGACGTGTGTGAGAGAATTCCTGTAAAATCTTTAGACTTATCCTAGTGATGTGTTTCTTTTCCTAATCCATTTCAGGCTCAATGATTTGCCTTGGTCGTTCGAATTACTTCCGTTTCAATAATCCGAAGGAGGCCCAAAAGTTAAAAGCTGGGAATGTGCCAAATGCTCTGTTCTGCTCCAATCGTAAGTTAAAAATTGGTTCTAATGAATTTCAGATAGAAGAGAGGCTTGTGTTTAGGTTTAACCTTGCCTTGCATTCCTATCCGATTAATGAAACATAGGCTACTTATGTTCTGCTGAGGCCCTTTTTATGCTCCCTTACAACAGAAGCGGTGGCACAATCATGGTGTCACCCGTTATGTCCGTTCAAGGCTCAAAATAACTTTTTTTGGCTTGGAGCAGTTTTGCTACACACTGTCTTCATTTGAGGAGCAATTTGGGAATTTTGAGGAGCAGTTTTTCATCTGCATGCAGGGCTTCGTGCGCCTAACAAAATCCAGCAGTACAATTTCAGAAATTATAGTGCTGTGTTTTTGCCTTTTGCATGTAAAATAGGTAGTATCATCAAATTTGTGCTGTAGTTTGTTACATTTGTGAGTGCAACCACCGAGGGTTAATATCAGTCCTGTGCAGCAAGGCGAAGTGTCTAGGCCTTTGATAATTCAGGAATCTGCACCAACTGTATCAGCCTACTACGTCTAGGTGCCCCACAAAACGCAGGCCTCTGGGTCGTTGTTATATACATAACACGAGTGATAGGCCTATTCTGGAGACAAACTTATTAATTAACAATGCCTCGACGCAAGGAAACCAACCGCCGCGTAGCGGCAAATCAGCGAAGCTTGCTAATTACCTATTCGTTTCACAGTCTATCATTTTGGCCTTGGAGGCGGATTTTTGCCTGAAACTTTGTCACCTAATACTGAATTCACAGGAGTAAGACGGCCGCGTTTAAACCGTACAGGATCGGTGTGTATCCGAATTCTGAAGGGAACTAATGTGAAAATTTGTCCAAAACGGGTTCGAGTGATGAGTTAGAAGCGTTTTTTGTTAACCGGCGATGAACATGTGACGTCATCAACTGGGGTATTACATTATTTTGAGCGACGAAGCTGCGTGAAAACGAATTTAGCCCATATCGCTCGCTGGATCTGTGACGTCACCACTGGTGTCATGTGTAATCGCTGTTCGAAAAAGAATATAGGCCATTTTGCTATCGTGCTTGTGAAGTGAAACATGTGAAATGAAACGCCATGTACGCCGGCCAGCGAGCCTCATGAGCCTTGGCAAAATAAACATGAAAATATCTGTGGCATTTAGCCTACGCCGATCTAAGACAACTAGACCCATAGGCAGCTGACTTTTGATGGCCTCCTGTGTGCGTCAGTTAGGTAGGCACCGTTGCGTTGACATGGACATGATGGATGGTGACTGTGAGAGGCCAGCATGGTTAACGTCAGGTGATCGCGGCGCGGTTGGCCAGACCTGCATGTGTGCATGCATGGTCCGTGCATTTTTATGCGGTCTGGTGACTGACATGACTGGTGGTGTGCATACTGTGCACTGATGACTCGCCATGTGTTTCGAGTGTTTCTCCCACACAATCTTTAAATGCATAATATCATAGATAGCCTGGTACATGCTTTCGCTGCTTTAAGAGAGAACGTAGCTTTGCTCTCTTAAAACAGCGAAAGCATACTATCAACAACATCGCCCATACATCATGATAAAACCCTATGTAGCTCCTACCGGTTCAATCTTCTGGATTTTACAGACAACGACCCAGAGGCCTGTGCATCAAAGCTTTGTCTCAGATCAAAAGCAAGCCGCGTGCCACTACTGTTTATGACCCGTCAATCATTCAATTCATGCTTGCCGTGATGATTGCTTCACCCACAGTTGTTACTAGTTTGGTATGACAATGTAGGTCAATGTGTGATGAATCACCACCAACTTCAGGTGAGACAGAGTTCCGTCGACGTGAAAACCACACTCCAGGCAGAGCTGGTCTGCTCAGTATGATGCTCAGATCATCAAATTTGAGCAACCGCATGTCGGCCTGTCCACTGCGTCTTGTGGTCGGAATTGTCTTGTGCCAATACAGAAACTCTCATAAAGGGCCATGAACTTGAGAGGGAGGTTTTTGGGATGGATTGGAGACTTTAAAGGAGGAAATTTCAGTTTTATTTCATGAAGTAATCCACATCCTCGACTGCCTATCGCAGTTTTGCAATGCGAACTTGGTTCAGCTGTCACAAATCGGAGATTTTGCATTGCGATGCGATACCGTTTTATTATTTTGAGCCTTGCTGTTCATCAGCATCGGCATCATTGTTGTCCATCCGTTAACTTTCCCATTTCCGGTCATTTAAAAGAAAACTGTTGGTCCAACCAAATTGATTTTTAGCTCACCTGAGTGAACTTTTGTAGTTGTGCAGCGTCTGTCGTCGTCTGTTGGCAGGGAATGTTTTGTAACCGCTGGGGCTTTTGATCTGAAACTCGGTACATGTACATACAGTAGTTCCTCGCATACCTCGCCGTCAATCCCTGGCTGAATTTTGAAATTTTCTAAGTCCAACAAAGATGTCAATTTTTACCCTAACATAAGGCATGGTCACCAGGCCTCAAAGGACCAACGATCTGATACCTGTCGCTTATCGAGTGACACAGATTACTACATGTATTACGAGAAGTCAATCGATCGTGGAGGAACACCAGCAATTGGGAATGGTTACGTACTTAATTCGGCATTGTGCCCCTTTGAGCGACAATTTTTCTGTCGGTAGTGAGGCCTTTAAAGACATTCATCATTGTAACGACCAATTCATACGCGGAACATCAAGCGCATGAAACAAACTCTACAACAGTGCCGATTTTCTCCACTACGTTACACAAATAGACACTGTCATCGACCAGTCGCCGCCATGTTTGACCGCATCACTCCTCCTAATGGAGTTACCGTTCGGAACCTGATCACAATTGGTAGATATTTTTCCATTTAACCTTCCGCTTCACTACTTTTCAAGATGGTAACCATCGAACGATACTAGAGGGTGTTGGTTGAACCTCGTCCCAAGACCCTCTAGTTTCAAGATTGGCGCATAAAACTGATCGCAGGTTTCCAAGGCGTGAATGCGCGCGCACACATTGAAATAGGAGCAGTCAGCCGCGCATATTGCCAACAGATGGCAGCAAAGTCTTAGCGGACCAATACACAGGAAAATCTACGTGATCGCTGCTCGATCGATAATGACTGGGTCCGCTAGATGCATTGAATTGGGCCATAGTGACACCTAGTGGTCAACTCGCTGACAGCTCCTATTGATCACAGTCGGCGTAAAATCCGGATAGAGTATGAACCAACCCTTAGCGAGACCAACTTTGTCAATGTGTACGCCTGTATTTCAAACATGAGACACTTGGCATGTGATTTTGATGGGCTGCAAGTATTGAGGGGGACACAAAAGTCAGTGACAAAAGACGAACACAAAGCGGACTGTGATCAATTTTAATGTGTGGGTACATTCACGTCGTGGAAACCTGCGATCAGTTTCATGCACTTGACGGTCCGGGAGCAAGTATGAATTGGCTGTGCTGCAAAAGGCGCTGCTTCGCTTCGCTCACACCCTAGTCTATCAGATCACTCCGAACGCCTACCCTCATAAGAAACAAGAAAGACGTTGTGTTTAATGGTTTTTGTTTAAGCTGTTCATAAAAAAATTCCAAAGCTTCGTCATCACTGAGCTGATCATCCTTAACTAAATTTTCTACGTCTACTACCACCTGGCCATCATTGTCGTCTACGTGGGCTTCGTCACCATCCTTTTCTTTATCACTCGCCATAGCCGGACACGCCCTGCTAAAATTTGAGTGCTTAATGAAGACATATAAATCTTCCAAATGAAGACTAAATTGAAGACTACATGTAAATGAAGACTAGATAGTAAGGCTGGATTTGGAACAACTAAATCTTCCAAGAATTCTTCAAAAAACAGCTTCCAGAGGAAGACAGTGTCGAAATGTTCAGTACGTCTTCCACAAAGATTCCACTAGCAGTAAGTTGGAAGACTTGATCATCTTCCATGCAAAGACATCTTTGAAGACTAAATTTAGTCTTCCAACATCATCCTTNACTTATAAGGCTTGAATCCTAAAAGAAGACTTATTCGCAAAGGGAAGCTTTAAATATGTCTTATAAGTCTTCATTAAGCACTCAATTTTTAGCAGGGCGTAGGCCTATTGTGGATCAGTACCAAAATATAGAAATGAGCTAAACTTTCCAAATAACCGTAGTCATAAAGACACATGGGACAAGTGGCACTTTTGATGTGGATCAATTCCGGTGAAAGCTCACCTGTCATAGAAAGTGCTCTCAGAATGGGTTCAGCTATCCTGAGCAGAAATTGCAGGCCTTATGCAGTCGCAGGTCTCAAAAGGGCCGAAGTCAAGATCCAAGAGAGCGCGCCACTTCCGGAGAATCCCGAAGGATTATTCGGGGCCGGTCGGGATTCCCAAGGTTCGGCTGTCAATCTCCAGATGGCAGCACGCCACAACATTCCCCTCCCTCCTCTTCTTTGGACTGAGGAGAGACTGGAAAGAGATGGTGTCACTGGCACCAAAAATGAGAGGTTTGGTCATCGACCAATACAACTACACATAACGGTATATTTACAGAATCTTGCGAATAGACGGCCGTTTGCACGTTTTAATTGCCCCTAAGAAATCAGACGAGGGACTCTGGTCATCGACCAGTCAGTCTGATGTGAGCTATCTTGCTCACAGAAAACACCGGGCATACATAATCTATCATATGGGCTCCTTGAGCATATAAGAGTAACGAGGTCCCACCCTGGTGGGAAAAAGTTAAATGAAATAAATGTAACACGGCAACTACTAGTACTACAGCGGTAACAATAAGAACAGCAGCGGTTACAAATAATGTACGTAACAACAATTAAGTAACAACAACAGTGCCCGCCTAGTCCTAACTATGACAGGCTGATGACAATAACGCTAGTCAGTTTACGCCAGCTCAGTGAGTCTGTGGCAGCAAATAAGCAGTTAATCTAGCAAGTCCCGTGGTGTGATGGTAGCAGCATGATACGGACTCTTAAACAACGACTGCCGCCGAATTAAGTACATGTAACAGAATTAAACTGAACAGTAAAAACAGCCACTTAGGCCTTCCCTCTGGACATTACAGGCGGCTTCAGATGAAAGGATTGAAATTACAGTTTGAGTCCGTTTGGTAGGTATTTTAGAAAGGTAGCTTCCTCGAATTCTGGTAGGGGGTAAGCCGGCGCAATCTGATACATGTACATAAAATTGCAGTTCTGAAGAAAGTTGACAGAGCAGGTAGTAGAAACCTCGATAACCAAACATTTTGTTTCGCTGTACCAGGGAGAGATCAAAGAACCCCTGTGTTACTTCTCCTCTAAACTCAAATAACCTCCTTTCCACGGGTTCTAATGTAGGGGTAATTGGTGCAGAGTTAATTTGGCTGCCGAACAATCGCTCAGAAAAAAACCTCTCGAGGGCGATGGTGAGCCCCAGCCACCGACGGATTTGGATGTGGGTCGGGCTTGCGCAGTTATTGTGGAATTTCCTAAATGATCCTGATCTGCCCTCCTGGGCCCTGCAATGTTGGCACCACGTTGAGAAGGGTAGGAGACGGGGGGCATGCAGCATTACATGACATTTAAAATGGGCTGTGACTTGATTGTTACAGAGTGACCCCATTTTCCTTAGATCTCTTGGCAGGTCGCCCCCAGATCCCTTCGCCGAAATGCTTTCTCTTACGCTCTCCACAGGCGGGTTTGCTGTCTGAGGGTGCCGTATCAGGTTTTCCTTGAGAGACTTCCTCTGAGGGAGCAACGTACCCTTCATCGTCCTCATAGTCAGGTACAAATAGGGCTTCATCAAAATCCATTGTTGCTCCTTTACTGTCCTGCAACGAGAGGGGAAAAGAGGTTGGGGCTTCGCCCAAGAGTTTGATGTGTGTAACATACAGACGCTCAAGTATTGAATTAATCACTGAAAGCCACAAACCACGGGAATGCAGTCACGAATCCTATATAGGCAGCCTCCGGTAAAATGTCGAAGTACAACATGGTTAAACGTAATCTTTTATCCACACTGGAGGTTTCACTTTGCGTCCCCTCCGAGTCAATACATCAGGAGCTGTAGAGTCCTGACGTGAGATATGGGTGTCCAGACATTCCGGAATGGCCATTGTATCCACCAGGGCGTTAGCTCGGTCATGGGCTTCCGAATGGTCATCGACCACAGAAGGTGGCTCGGTTTCTTCAATCATCTCATCTGTTAAAACATCAGCAGGATCCCGGGTGTCCGTTTCGGTATTTTGGGTCCCCATCGGAGGCTTGTCGTTCATGAGAAGATTGGCGGGATCCAGTGTTTCGGTTGGGTCATCGACCAAAGAACCTGGCTCCATTCGCGAATGAGTGGCTAAGTCCGGGGGGTAACTAAGAACCGACTTCCTTTGCCGTCTTATCCACAGGGGCAACGACGAAAAGGCTTCGTGACAAGCCTTCAATCTATCATGGTGGACCACTGAGCCCTTCTTTCGCCCCTTAATAGAATAGAGAGGAGGGTTGGCTGCAGTTACTAAGAATGGTCCTTTCCAAGGTGGACGGAGTTTTCACCCCGAGGCCCATCAGGGTCTTCGGGGTATTGTCATCACGCTGGCGTCTGTCTGTGCGTCTGTCGTCGTCGTCGTCGTCCGGCGTCACGCAAACGACGTGAACGCTCTAACTTGAGAATGCTTCGGAATTTTCATCTCAAATTTTGTATGGTGATACCTCATGACATGACGCTTCTCGCTATTGAAAATCGGCCAGATCTGATTCATACTTTGGCCACCAGGGGGCACATAGTGAAAACACAAAATTTGCGATTACTCCTAAACTGGTCATCGAAACTTCATGAAATTTTTATGGTGGGTGCATCCAGTCAAGGTACACAACATATCAGACGGGTTTTTGATTTGACCTACATTTCAAGGTCGCACAGGTCAAAAGCTGAAATCTGATTGGTCAACGACGTGAACGCTCTAACTTGAGAATGCTTTGGAATTTTCGTCTCACATTTTGTATGTTGATACCTCATGACATGACGCTTNATCACCTGAGTTTATGTCATTGAACTGATAATACTGATCAGATCATAAAAATACTTCTTGGTGTGTTCAGCTTTATCGTGTCTGTACTGATCCTTCAACATTCACCATGAGAGTCACAGTTTCACATTTACCATGGAGACTTATCACAGAGGTGAGCACAATGGCCCTGGCCATTTCATTTACTGATACTCAGCCTGATGCTATCATCCACCTCGTATACAATGTCCCCGGGAGCAAAATGGTGCTGACGAGTCCGGCGGTCATAGGCCTTCTTCTGTGTTGTTTGCACTGTTCGCAGACGTTCTCGAGCGAACTGGTGCGCCTCTACGAGGGATTTTTCTAATGACTTGACCCATTCCGCCGGCGTTGGACTCTTATGGGGGAGTATTGGTATTCCCATGACAAGGTTGACCAGTAGAAATACTTATCGGCCCAGCATTAACCGATTTGGCATAAAGCCAGTCTGGCGGTGAACTGTGGCATGTAATGCCATTGTGAGCAGGGGTAAGTTTTCATCCCAGGTCCTCACGTTATTTTCGATAAAACAACGCACCATTTGCAATACGACACGGTTGTACACTTCTACCTGACCGTTACTCGCTGGCCTGTACGGAGTTGTTCGGGTCTTGGCTACTTCTAGCAGGTCGCACAGACAGTGAAAAAGATTCCCTTCGAATTGACCGCCTTGGTCAGAATGGATGTTCAGGGGGCATCCAAAGATGGTGATGAAGCGATTGACGAAGGCATGTGCGACCGTCTCAGCGGTCTGTTCAGCGAAGGGCACACATTCTAGCCACTTTGAGAATTGGTCGATAATGCTGAGAATATACGCATTCCCCCGTTTGCTGGGAGTGAACGGTCCCATTAAATCTATGTGGACCTGTTCCATGGGCGCACCAGCAACATACGACTCCAAGGGAGCTCTTCCCCTACGGGACTTCTTATTCCGGCCACACTGAGGACAGGCTTTGATATGCAGCTCAACATCGGTTCTCAGGTTGGGCCAGAAAAACGAGTTCCTAATCCGAAGAACAGTTTTTTCCCTTCCAAGGTGACCAGCGACTTTGGTATCATGGCAAAGGCTTAGAACCTTTTCCCTCAGGCAGCGTGGAACTACAAACAGTTCAGCGGGGGAAGGTTCTTTTTCCCAGCGGTAGAACATAAGTCCATCTTTAAGGAGAAGTTGCCTTCGGCAGCTCCAGAGGGCTTTCGTTGATGGCCCTTCCCGGAACAACTCTTGGGGGTTTGGATCACACCCGCTCTCCAACCATCTTATCACGGCACATATTTCTGGGTCCGACCTCTGTAGGGAATGCAAATCCTCTCTATTATACTTTGTAAGTGGAAGTCCAGTTGGAAATTTCCCCAGAGGCTTCGTTTGGCTGGAGGTTCCGAATCTTCAATTCCTGACCACCATTTGGGTATTGTCTTGTTGGTGAGCCAGGTACCATTTCCTGAGGGTCTGGTGTCGATCGGGTCGTTTGACCATTAATCAGGGGTGGTGTCTAGTTGTCGACTAGTTCTGCTGAAAACGCAGTTTCTCGTGACCCTACTCCGGCCTTCAGTCTTCTTGCTTCAATTATTTTGGTTCCCCCCGGTTTAAGGGCTAGTGGGACGACATCATCGACATCTTCTTTAAATCTAGACCATATGGGCACGTCGGCAGTATGCACATCCCCCACACGGTAGTGACTCTGGGGTAGCTCCGGCTTGGTAGCACTCACACTGGTCAAGTGTCTCGGGCAGCCGACACAAGGCATCAGCATTGAGGTGTTTAGCGGCTGGCCTGTGTTCGATCTCCATATCAAATTGGCTTAATTCTTCTTGCCACCGGGCAATTTGCCCACCTGCATGTTTGAATCTCATAAGCCAGGTGAGCTAGCATGGTCAGTCCGCACGGTGAAAGTTCTGCCCAACAGAAAATGACGAAAGTGCCGCGTAAACTTCAATATTATGCAATCAAATGTTCTTGGCCAATCATGTGCAGCAGATTGCATCATGTGATCATAGGATGTCACATCGTATCGGACACTCAATCATCGTATCGGATCCTAATACTCGTATCGGACAGCCCTCCTAGTTTCAGCCTATCAGAGCATAGGCCTGTTGTTATAGTTGCTAGGCAATTTACATAATATAGCAAAGAGTGGATGGCAGGTCGTCCAATATGGATTTTTGTTGGATGAAGAAAAGTTATATCGGACTCGGCTTCGCCTCGTCCGATATAACTTTTCTTCATCCAACAAAAATCCATATTGGACTCCCTACCATCCACTATTTGTATACTAATGCCAGCAAGTCTTTCCGTGTGGTGCAGTAGTTGCGGTGCGCTGCCAGTAGTGTATTACTGGCAAAATCTATGCTCCTTTCCTCCCCATCTTGTATTTGGCTTAGTTCCGCCCCAATGGAGAAGTCTGACGCGTCACAGTCGAGAATGAATCTACCCTCCGGTAAGTGGTAGGCAAGGCAGGGGGACGATGAATTCAGCTCTTTCAAGCGACAAAACACGGCTTGGTGGGGCTCCTCCCAAACAAAGTCCCCTCTTTTCTTAGAGACTGAGTTGAGGTCATATAGGATCTTTGCCAGTTCAGCAAAGTTCTGAATGTGTGTCCGATGGTAATTGACATAGCCAAGGAAACGTTCCAGTTCCTTCCTGGACTTGGGAGTAGGCCAGTTTTTTACGACGTTCACCTTGTAGGGAGAGACTCGGATTCCTTCTTTGGAGACATGCTTCCCTAGGAATTCAGCTTCTTCTGCGAACAGGGAACACTTACTGGGCTTCAACTTTAAGTGGTGACGCCGGAAGCGTTCCAGAACTTCTCTTAAATTTGTCAAATGTTCTTCAAAAGAGCGGCCTAAAACGATAACGTCGTCAATGTAAGCCAGGACCGACTTCCAGGTAAGGCCGCGCAACACCAGTTCCATTGCTCGCTGGAAGGTTGCGGGAGCGTTACATAAGCCAAAAGGCATACGGACGTATTCAAAGTTGCCGAACTTGGAAGAGAAAGCCGTCTTATGCTGGTCGGACTTCTTTACTTTAATATTATAGTACCCTGAGGCCAAATCCAGGGTACTAAAATAGACACTTCCGGCCAGGGTTTCTAGGCACATCTCTGTCGATGGAATTCGAAACGAGTCTTTGATGGTGACTTTGTTCAAGTTACGGTAGTCCAGGCAATAACGAACAGTTCCATCTTTTTTGCGAACTAGCACTGGGGCTGCCGCCCAAGGTGAATCCGAGGGTTGGATTATCCCGGCATCTAGTAGTTTCTGGAGGTGCTGTTCTTCCTCTTTTTCAAAACTTAACGGAGTCCGACGGAACCCTAGTTTAATCGGGGAGGCATCTCCAGTATTCACGGGGTGCTCCACCTCCTCTAAGCAACCAACATCCAAGGCGTGCTTGCTGAAGACGTCTTGAAATTCACAAAGAAGTTCCCCGAGAGCAGCAGTTTGAGGATCAGTCAATCTCTGGCAAGAGTGCTGGAAAAGGGTTTGAAGATGTGGGGGCATCTGTTTTTGAATTGATGCCAGTCTCTCTTCTGTCGTTTGCTCCACTTTAGCGTTTGATTCTGGTACCTGTTCCTGTTCAGTGCCCCAGTCTGGTTTGCAAAGGCGGGAAACTTGAGGGGGGTCATAGTCGTCGACTATTTCCACGGCCTCTACCGCACAGCCAATTCTGATTTCCTTTGGAATGGTAACAATCCGGTCAGAAGTATTCAAGAGGTGTAGGTCGATCCATTCTTGATTGTTTACTAATACTGACGGGATTTCAATTCTGGGAATGTCAACATCAGGTTGGAAAACCAGAGAGGTTTTCCTACGTACTGGTCTCACGACATGAGCTTTAAAATATATCCCGGTGTTAGGCTGTACTACTAGCTTTTTCGCTAATTCCACCTTCTTGATGAAGAAATCCCCTTTAGGATTCCACTTAATTGGTGGGACTTTGGGAGAAGCGGCCCCCGAAGTTAGGGGCGTGGTTGGAGAAGATGGTTCCTGAGGCTGACAGTTAGAAAGGGGCACCTTCTGAGGCTGAGGGTCAGCAAGGGATAAAGTGCCGTCTTTCAGATTCAGAACCGAGCTGTGCTCCGCAAGAAAGTCGAGACCAATCAACAGTGGGTCTGAAATTGGGGCAACAAAGATATCACAGCTGAAGGTGGAAGAGCCAAGGGTAAGCTGATTAGCTCGGGTGAGTCTGGCTTCCATACGTTCGCTGCCCGCTCCCTTTATCAAGTAAGACTCTCCCACGGGAGGGGGAGGTACAAAAGAGTCGAAGAGGTCTTGACTCATGACTGAGACTTGGGCCGCTGTGTCCAGAATCGCGTTACCGGTACGTCATTCAATAAAGCTGACACAGTCAGACTCCTACAGCTCTTAAGTTCATTTTCCTCAAGGTGAAGGCACTCGGCGGTAGCTTCCGTTACGTCCTTCTCGGAGACTTCACTTCTCTAAGGTTCATGGCTATCCTTTTCCAACGTAAGTTGTTTAACCTGGAGCGTGGGAGCTGATTCCAAGTTCCGGAGAATGGGGAGAGTAACTGTGGGGCCCAGAATGAGCTCCAAATAGTCAATTCTCGCACCTGCCGCTTCTAGAAAATCCGCTCCCAAAACCATGTCCATGTCAATGGAGTCACAAACGTGAAAAGGAAATTCTATGGAGAAGTCCCCGAAATTTAGACGGATGTCTAGAATTCCTAAAATAGGGATATCTTGGTTACTGGCAGAGACTATCGCTGAAGTGGGACTCTTCTTAAGAAGAGAAATCTTGAAACTGGGGTCCCACCGTTTCAGCAAGTCAGACCGAACCAAAGAAATACTCCCACCAGTATCCACCAAAGCCAGAAAGTCTATATCCCCTCTCTTGAGGCGAACAAAATTGGCTTCACTCCAGCGATCTTTCCTTGGAGGCTCCTGAGCTCGATCGCTAAGCTCAGGACTCTCTAGTTTAAAGCTGAACTTTCACTTTCCCCAACCCTGCGTCCTTCCTCTGCTCTCAGGCGAGAAGGGCAATCCTTGATGAAATGTCCTGGTAGTTTACAGTAATAACAGTTATTTCCTCTGGGTGACGGGGATCGTGACCTTCGGGTTGGCGAAGTGCTGGCGTTAGCAACTCGCTGGTACCTTGGATTTGAAGTCCGCCGGTCTAAGGTGGGACTAGTGTTGGTTTGTCTAGATATCAAAACTTTGGGTGGAGGGCTTTTCGACAAAGACTTTATTTGACGCAGTTCTGCCATCTCCTCCTCCTCGAAGTTGACGCGTCTGGCTGCAGCGGGGGGTTTCCCACTCAGGCCATACAAAACCTTATGGTTGTTAATGTTCTCCTCCATATACTCGACACATTGGTGGATCGAGGTAGGTTTCCTCTCCATTACAACCTCCGCCGCTGTTTTATGTTTACACCCCTTCAAGAACACTTCAACTGCCATCTCCTTGGCTAGGGCCCGGTCTGTTGGAAAAGCATCCAACACGAGGAAAAATACCCATTGGGAGAAATCTTCCATGGATTCTCCATCATCTTGTCTCATGTAACTCATCTTCCTCCGGGTGATTAACGGGACATCCTTCCTGCCGAATTGCTGGGCGAGGCTCTTCTTCAGATCTTCATAGCTGTCAACATCCAGGCGGGTGGCGAAATCTAGGGCCTTGTCCTTCAGTGCATCAAACAGGCGATCCAACCTTTTCTCATCCGACCAACCTTGTCGCTTAGCCCAGCGCTCAAATTGGAAAATAAATGAAGACCAATTATCTCCCTTTCCATTGAAGGTGGGCAATTTTTGCCTGGTTGGAGAATGGTCTGCCACAAAGGACGGCATAGAGGGTCGTCGACCATCAGAAACAGCCATCATGGGCATACTGGCCCAAGGGTACGGTCCATAATCTGGTCTGCCAAATGACGGCGAGGTCTGGTAATCTTCTGGGCCCATACTCATAAAAGCTTGCTAGGCTTAGTTGCCTGCTAACGTGTCAAGTTTGTACAGGCCAATGTACACAACTAGCAACCAACTGAGCTAGCAAGATTTTATGAATATGGGCCCTGGTCCCCTAGCTTGGCACTACGGACAGGAGGTAGAGCATACTCGGTACCACGGGTGTCCTGTTTTCCAGGGTATTCTCTTCTGTTGTCCTGTTGCCCAGGGTATTCCCTTTCCCTGTAATCGTCGTGTGGAAGAAATTCATCCTCATCTTTGGCGAGGTATGGGTCTCTTCGGGAATGATGATCTGTCTGCGGCCTCCTTGGTTCCTCCCTCGTGTTGGACAGACATCATGGTCGTCTGGCTTGTCTCTCTTTGACGGAGGAGGTTCTGTCCCCCCTTGGGGTGGGTTTCGTTCTCCTGGGGTCCGGTCTCTCAGATCTACCTTGACTTTCTTGAGATCTTTCAGGAAACCGGTCCGCTTCTTCACTTTCTGATTCTTGGCGGGTACGGGCAGGGCCAGGTTTGTAGATCCCATCTCTGGGATACACCTCAGACAGATATTCAGCCTTGGGTTCACCTCTTCCTCTACTCTGAGTTGGCCTAGGTCCAGCTCTACTTGTTTGGAGTTTGTCGGTGTCTCCCCGTCCCTGGAGGTCACGCTCATATTCTCTCCGATCTACGATCAAATTCCGACGCTCAGACTCCCACTCCAAGGCAGCCTGGCGCCAGCGATCTTTAAGGTATAAGATTTCCCTTTTCAGTTTATCGCATTCGACCACGTGGTCTTCTCTTAACTTCTGTGTCACTACTGACATTTGACTTTCCAGGTTTTTTGAGGTCATCTGTTAGGTGTTCAATGTCTTGGTTGGCATCTCCAATTTGATCTATGAGGGCGCGGTTCTCCTTAACTAACTGCTGATGATCATCCTCAGACAGCTTTAGGCGGTGCGACAAAGTATCAAGCTCAAAGCGGATGTTGAAATTTTCTCGATCAACTTCGCGGAATTTAGTCTGCTCAGAGACTAGTTGAGCTTGAGTGTCCTGAAGTCTTTTCTTGAGATTGTCCAACCCCTGCCAATGGCGACATATGAATAGCAAGGTGGCGCCGTCTCTGTCTATGAACAGTGCAATATAGTCGCGAACGAACAAGCTAATCGAGAAGCTGAGTTTAGTTCTGGTGGCAATAACTAATTCAACTAAAGTGGGAGAAGGATTTCTCTCAGTACATTCAATAATTCTTCTAGCTGTAGTCTTCCCGACTCCAGGAAGGGTACGCAGTTCCTTCTCTGAGGCATTAGCAACAACAAGCCTACCCTGAGGGGAACGGCTGGGTGAGTCACCTGAATCAGGTAAAGGTTGCCCCATGTTTCCTTCATCTACTTTTGTCATTGTGGGTCTATCTTTGGTTTTGCTACTAGGTTACCAGAATCTCCCTGCTGGGGGGAAACATTTACTGTACGAGCATTGGTATCTTGAGAGGCTGAAACTTCGAAGGTAGCTCTTTGGAGGCTACCTCTCTGGACTCCTGACCCTCGAGCTTTACCTTATCTCCATCTACGGGGTTCTTATTATTGCCGTCCATCTTTGACAACTTGTTTTGATGGGAAACTAACAACCACCAAGCGGAGTTTGATAAAGAAATTGTCAGCAAATAGTAATGACAATAACTGATTGGCTAATAATTCCGAACTTAACTTGAATATGTGAAAAACACGGTCAAGCAATATGACCCCACAAAGTAATCAATTAACAACCGGCCAAGTATCCTAATCTGTGACAGCACCGTAGTGGCCCCAAACAAATATTGGCAGTCGTCGACCAATCTCTTTGATAACGTTTCAATACTTCCATGGTACCTGATTACGAAACGTAGTCCACAGTAACCACAGTCAATATCCCCGACAAACACCGTAGTGGCTAGAGGGTAAATTATGGCAGTCGTCGACTAGCCTATTTCGTAATAAGTTCACGAAGAAAATTTAACGTAATCTAGGATTATAATATTGTTTGCTCTGGCTGACCCATACACTCATAGGTCAAGGGTCAACCACGGTCCACAGGCACAAACGTCGTAACGGCGCTCCAGGACAGGCTAGGTTGAAACAAAAAACACAACAGTGACGTACACACTCAGAGCACTAGGCCTCATTTGTCATATAACTACTTCTCTCACCCCTCCTCTAATAATTAAGAGAAGCAAGTTTGATAACAGAAACTAATAAGTTAAGGGTATACCAAAGTGCCAAACTTGTAAATTTATGTCAAGAAGTGGTGTCTCCAAAAGCAGGCATGGAAATAGTTTTGATTAAGTTTGCACTGCACATCATATTCTATGAAGTACAGAGATCCTGAATATGCCCAAAGTACCAAGTCAGCATGCACCACTTATGTAATATATATCTTAAAACAATGGCCCACTTTTGTGCAAATGTACAGGTCTACTCGTACAAGTATCTGGTACAAACAAACCACCAAAATGTTGTTAGGTCTTTAATGTACATGATGCTACCCTTCAACTTGGCTGTATCACAGCAGAAAGGCAAAAAATCAACCATGAAGTTGTTGATTTAGGGGAATTCCAGACACTAATTGGAGGCAGCCATGTTGGAACTACTTTTCACCCAGTTCTGAAAATAGTTGTTCTTAAAACTGCCATACAATCACATGCAAAGCATGTGCATGGCGGGTTAAATTTGAAGTACCGGTACACTTTTCATGGAGTTACTGGCGTTCAACCCGCCATGCACTTGCATATTTTTAGAACTGGGACAAAAGTAGTTCCAACATGGCTGCCTCCAATTAGTGTCTGGAATTCCCCTAAATCAACAACTTCATGGTTGATTTTTTGCCTTTCTGCTGTGATACAGCCAAGTTAAAGGGTAGCATCATGTACATTAAAGACCTAACAACATTTTGGTGGTTTGTTTGTACCAGATACTTGTACGAGTAGACCTGTACATTTGCACAAAAGTGGGCCATTGTTTTATCATATAATATGAAAATGTCCAACGACATGTGAGCGCGCAGCAGCGCATGGTCGGGGGGAGACCCCCCGAACCCCCCCCTTTCTGGGGGAAACCCCCAGGCCCCTGGCCTGATAATTAGTCCTGTTCAAGTCATGGGGCGCGGTACCAGAAATGCCAGTGCCATATGTCATGTATGTTCCCACCAAAACTGTTCAGTGAGACCTACGGTGAGACGTACACCAAACTGCCCAGTGAGACCTGGAAAGCTTCTGACGTCACGCTTAGCAACGCGCCACATTGCAAATGGCGGCGATCGGTGGAACTACCCGCGCTTTTAAATCACCTTTTTCCGATTCAATCCGTTCATTAAAACAATCGAAAGTGTATTGAGAATGTATTTGAAATATAATGGGCACCTCATTTAATATAAGAGGCACAAACGGAGAAAGGATAAGTTAATCACAGCGGCGAATTCGTTACATCGGGTCTGGAATGTCTCTCTCACCGTGAGAACGTTACAGCGTTTATGGTTATAGCGTGTTTTGGGCGCCATATTTGTGCCACTCAAATGAAACTCACGGTATAGATTCGCAATGAATTCTGGGTACTTTTCTCTCACGGGCACGTGTTGTGTTAAAAGCGCTTCGCGCGGCGGCTTCGCCGCCGCGCTGCGCGCTATTACATAAGTGGTGCATGCTGACTTTGTACTTTGGGCATATTCAGGATCTCTGTACTTCATAGAGTATGATGTGCAGTGCAAACTTAATCAAAACTGTTTCCATGCCTGCTTTTGGAGACACCACTTCTTGAGATAAATTTACAAGTTTGTCACTTTGGTATACCCTTAAAGTACTCTAAGTAAACAGAGAAAAATATTTCTACCTATACCTTATAGGTCTAGGCGCAGTCATGTAAACGTCATGTGCGTGCGCATGTGATAACAATGTGTGAACTAACACCATGTACTTGAAGTACAGGAATGTTGGAAACGAAATGGCGAGTCGGTCTTTGACCAATAGTGGCAAGTTCAAAGACACCCAAAAGGCTCTTGAAAGTGCTGAATTCGTAAAATCCTCGTCGTCAAAATGATGTGGATCAATAGGGAACACCGATCACGCAGACCACGCGAGAATATACGCGTGGTTTTGAACTGATAGTACACCAATGCCACCTATTATTCATGACGATTCAAGGTGTGATTGGCCGTGCTTGGTGAACAGCATCTCTCGAACAATGGGCCTAGGTCAACGCTAGGTGTCTCGTCTGCTCTATCAGTAGTCATCACGTGACCAATTGGCGCTCCCCATTCCGGTGAAAGCTCACCTGTCGTAGAAAGTGCTCTCAGAATGGGTTCAGCTATCCTGAGCAGAAATTGCAGGCCTTACGCAGTCGCAGGTCTCAAAAGGGCCGAAGTCAAGATCCAAGAGAGCGCGCCGCTTCCGGAGAATCCCGAAGGATTATTCGGGGCCGGTCGGGATTCCCAAGGTTCGGCTGTCAATCCCCAGATGGCAGCACACCACAACACTTTGACAAAGTTCAAGTCACACTGAAATGACAGGTATAGAGAGATCGTTGCATCACTATTGTGCGGAATAACTCCGACCACTAAAATAAAATTATGTCTTCAACCGCATTTACCTCAGTGATGACGAAGATTTGGATTTTTTAGCTACGCTGGAACAGCGTAGCTTATACAATACCCGGGGCTGTTAGGGAGCTGGCATGAAAGTAGAGCGTGCAAAATACCTAATATTTCCGATCTGCAGCAGTCCTGGCGCAGAATTTGTGTTGCAATGCAAGCCTTTTTTACCATTCTCTGTATGCTTTACCATTTTTGTCAGCCAAACTTCAGGGTTGTTGTTTTTTATGAACAATTAGAGTCATCGGCTGCTTGTTTCAGTTTGCAGATTCGATCCTCCCCACCTTGTTTTGGCCATGCACTGAGTGTGCTGTACATAGGCATATCATAGGCAATTTGCAGCCGAGGCTGTTTTTTCCATGGAAATTTTGTGCCCGTATTCATACAGTGCAGATATAGTTTTTGGTACAATAGGTCATCATCCATACTTGGAGCATTATATTTCGGCCTATTTCGGTTCCTAAGTGTGAGTATGTCTAAATAGCTTTTCCTGTTGCTGTTTGTTTATTGTAATTTTTTGCTGGTCTCCACGATCTACGAAGCCTCCTCGCTTCAAC